>CACRXK020001146.1:0-59249 GCA_902702795.2 Paramuricea clavata | reverse complement strand
GAAAACTCTCCATGTAATGAGCCCATTACTGTGTCTCCTGTTATTTTGAAGCCTGTTCAACGACCTGAAAATATCTGCGACTCAATATACTACACGGTAGCTTACCTGGTTTATATATCCAACCAAATCCCCTCTTATCCATGCAGGATTCAATTGTTCCACATCATATCCATCAATAGTGATCGAGCCACTGTCCACGTCGTAGAATCTCTCAATAAGGGACGCCACTGTAGACTTTCCTGATCCACTGAGGCCACAGAGTGCCACCATATTACCCGCGGGGACCCTCAGGTCCAAACCTTAACGCGACAATAACTTAAGTTTAGCTTAATAATTTTTAGGGCAACAATTGACCACTTGCGTAATAGACTAAATGTTGATCTCAACAAATATTTCATCACAACTTGAAAGAGCATCACAAAATTAGTAATACTCCAAAGTTTCGTTTCGAAATGTTGTAAAATGCGGAAAATATAGCCTTGCGAAGTTTTCAATTTTCAGTCATTTTAGATTACAAACGGGAAATTGACAAAATGACTGAAAAACGGCAAACTGCGCAAGTCTATATTATCCGCATTTTACAACATTTCTCAACGAAACTTTGGAATATTACTATTTTTGTGATACTCTTTCAAGCTGTGATGAAATTTTTGTCTAGACTTGTTTAGATCAAAAGTTGCTCTATTACGCAAATGGTCAATTATAACTAATAGCATGGCATTGAGGGTGATTAGTGATTAAATGTACCCGAAAGCCGAGAGAGGTTTAGTGAAAGCCCCTACTTTTACGAAGCCACTCGAGGCTTGGGGGACATTTCATCACTAATCGACGGTAATGCCATGCTATTACTTTGTAATATCATAGCTACCGAGACAATAAAACGGTTTCATTCAATTGAATAGGTTGAAATGAAAAGATAAATACAATAAATTTTATTCAAACCTCGAAGGACCGTCTGACCAGGTCTTGTTGGATACTCAAATCGAACATGATTAAAAACGATCTCTCCATGAATAGTGCTGAGATCAGGACAGTGACCATCTTGGTTGCTTATCTTAGGTTCCAGGATCATATATTCAAACACACGCGAACCTGCACTCAACCCGCGGATGACTTGACCAAAGAGGACCGATATGTTCCCCATTGATCTATAGAATTGAAGAGCAATTTGATTAATAAATATGGATTGACGAATGGTGGTCAACCTCTTATCCGAGTGAGAAAATAAAGTTAGTTTAGTTTAGGTTTCCTCCTGTAGTAACACTGGATCAATAAGAGATGATCCTTACTGCATCTCTAGGAAGAACAGTTTAGAACTGGTAGAGATATCCAGTATAAATAAAGTTAGTTTAGTTTAGGTTTCGTCCTGTAGTAACACTGGATCAATAAGAGATGATTCTTACTGGACCTCTAGGAAGAACAGTTTAGAACTGATAGAGATATCCAGTATAAATAAAGTTACTTTAGTTTAGGTTTCCTCCTGTAGTAACACTGGATCAATAAGAGATGATCCTTACTGGACCTCTAGGAAGAACAGTTTAAAACTGATAGAACTATCCAGTATAAATAAGATTAGTTTACACACCTCTGAATTAGTTGTGTTGATGCAAGGAAACTCATGAGATTACCAGGAGAAAGTTCGCTGCTCGCCAACAGAGAACCACCGGCATACAGAACAACCAACGACAAAGCATTGATGGTCATGTTGGTGAGACCTTGAAATGCTCCAATACCTATCCCCAGTCTCTCGTTAAGTCTTCGCGACTGCTCGACTTCATCCGTATATAACCTGTAAGCATACAGTTATTTAGTACAGCCTTGCTAACGATAAACCTTTTTGTACGGCACTCTTAAATTTAAGTCCGGATCAATTGAGGATCAGATTGCAAGGCCAGATTTTGGTGGAAATAATTGGGGAGGTGGAAAAATATTTAAGAGAGGTGCAGTGGTCTACTAGCTCACGACCCCCAAGGAAAGTTAGGGCTTAGAACGGACCAACGACGTGACATATGCATGAAATTTTGTTATATTTGTATTACGCGCGTGAAAAATGACCATTTTTGAGCCAAAAGTGGTTATTTTTTACCGCGCGTAACACAAATATATACAAAATTTGCGAACTTCACAGGGCTATATTTCTTCATTTGACAACATTTAGCAACCAATCTTTGCAGTTTTACTCATTCTAAGACGCTCTTTCTAGCTGTGGTGTTGGATTTCATTCTTCTTGCCTTGATCAAAATTTACTCCATAGCTGCATTCACCCATTCGTGACCAGAAATAGAAAAAAAACCCAAGGCTCTTCGACTTTGCGACGAGAATCGTCAGAGCTTACCCGATCTCTTTATTCTCCATAGCAAAAGCCTTCACAGTTCGTACATTACCAAGCGACTCGTCAGCAACAGCCAAAGCAGTCGCCAATTGCTCTTGTGCCTCGCGAGACAGCTTTCTTAAAACTGACCCAAGCAATGTGCCACATATAATGACTGTAGGAACCAAACTTCCGATTAATAGCGTGAGTTTTGGTGAGATCATGAAGAGAGTGACGACACAGCCCACCGTCTGAGTGACGCTGCGTAGACCTTGTGATACAATCTGTTTGAACGCACTCTTGAAGTCTTGTACGTCGGAACTCAACCTGAGAATGTTAATGGACTGAGTTATGTAAGTTGTAGCGTTTTTCGTAGATGGAGGTGGGTAGGAGTGGGGAAGGGGTGGGGTAGGGAAGGGGTGGGGTAGGGTAGGGGTGGGATAGGGCAGGGGTGGGTCAGGGGTAGGAGTGGGTCAGGGGTAGGAGTGGGTCAGGCATAGGAGTGGGCCAGGGGTAGGAATGGGCCAGGGGTAGGAGTGGGCCAGGGGTAGGAGTGGGGCAGGGGTGGGAGTGCGAAGGGGTAGGAGTGGGGCAGACATAGGAGAGTGGCCAGGGTAGAAGTGTGGAGGGCCTAGGAGTGGGCCAGGAATAGAAGTGGGGCTGTGGTGGGAGTCAAGCAAAGATAGGAGTGAGACAGGGTAGGAGCAGGGCAATGTAGGAGTGGGGCAAGGTAGGAGTGGGACAAGGTAGGGGTGGGACAAGGTAGGGGTGGGGCAGTGGTAAGAGTCAAGCAAAGGTAGGAGTGGGGCAATGTAGGAGTGGGACAAGGTAGGAGTGGGACAAGGTAGGAGTGGGACAAGGTAGGAGTGGGACAAGGTAGGGGTGGGGCAGTGGTAAGAGTCAAGCAAAGGTAGGAGTGGGGCAGGGTAGGAATGGGACGGGTAGGAGTAGGGCAGGGTAGGAGTGGGGCAGGGTAGGAGTGGGGTAGGAGTGGGGCAGGGTAGGAATGGGGCAGGGTAGGAATGGGGCAGGGTAGGAATGGGCAGGGAAGGAATGGGGCAGGGTAAGAATGGGGCAGGGTAGGAGTGGGGCAGGTAGGGGCGGGGTAGGAGCAGGGCAGTGTAGGAGTGCGACAAGGTAGGGGTGGGGCAGTGGTGGCAGGGTAAGAGTGGGGTAGGAGTAAGGCAGGGGGAGTGGGTGGTGGGGTCAATACTACTTTCTGGGTGGGTGGGTATTAATATTGAATTTTCCTAGGGGGCACACTGTACTACATGCAGAAAAGTAACTGAAATGGCCTGTGTGAAAAAATTATATTATATACACATGGACGACTGTAACTTAATTATTATTATAATTATACGTTGAGCTTCTGACTCTATAGAGAATGTAAAAAATATCCTTTTCACAGCAAAATTAAATCCTTTTACTCGTACCTGCTAATTAGTTCACCAGTTTTATGAGCATCAAAGAACTGAACATCTTGCTTTACTAACGATGTGAACAAACTATTGCGCAACCTCGCCGCAAGCCTCTCACCAAACGAAGACAACAAACTTATGTAAACAAACGTCAGCGCCCCTTGCGTCACGTAAATACAAATGAGCTTCTTCGCAGGCTCTTTGAGGATTGCCGCATAATCAGAAATACTCCCGTCGGATAACGAGGACACAGCATTAACGAGCTCGCCAAGAAGTAACGGCAGCTTAACGTTCACTACCGCAACGCCAAACGCACAAAAACTCGCGAGTAAAAGTAGCCATACATCAGGCAATAGAAATTTCAAAAATTCATTAAATTCTATCTTCGGCTGTTTCTTCGAAGCTCTGCCTGTCTTGTTAACCGCTTGATTAATAGGCGTCCTTTGTCTGTGGCTAAGTTTCACGGCACAATATGCCATTCCAAGTTTTGCTTTTAGGCACACGGCGCCCGTGCACGTTAGCCATAGATATTTCGAGGACAGTAGTTCGGGAGTCTTCGAACGAACCAAATTGGCCAGGCCAGATAATGTGAATATGTTCTGTGTTCCATTTTGGGTTTTGTTTATTAATAAGCCAGATTGGATATTGGCTGAGCGTCCTTGTAACGACCTGAAAATATAAGCTGATGTTTATTTGAGAATATGAAACCGCATTGGATGATTATCAGATCTTATTTGAAACAGGCAAGATCAGGATCGCTAACTTGGCAGTCGGCATGGCGAGTGTACCAAAATCCCTGTTCCTTTGCTATGCCAATACTCAGCCTAAAGACACCGACCCTGAAAAAAAAAACAGTAGAGGGGGGCAAGGGTATTTTGCGTGACTCGTGATTAGCAATTATTTGTGTTTCGTGATTCGTGATTTAAAGAAATACCATTCCGTGAATCGTGATTAATATGCGCGTTGTGAATCGTGAAGAGCTAAAAGGCTAGCTAGGGTGTTGAATTTACCAATAATTTCCCCTAACTTGTGAATGTTTACGTTTAAAACTCGGCCCAAATTTAATACTATGAAGAAAAAATAAATAAATTTGCTTCCTGCGGTTGTCTTTCTTGAAGTTTCTTCATGTCTTGAGCTGTTGCTTGGTGTCTCGTAATGTTTTGTAATGCCTCGCAATGATTTTCATAGTTGTTTAAACGGCTCTAATGTTAAAGTCAGTAAAGTCAGTTCTGCTGTCTAGAAAATCGTTAAATGGTTTCAGACTTTGTTACGCTTCTGTGTTTCTAAAAATTGTGAAAATCAAATTTTGTTTTTCGTGACTCGTGAGACCCCCCTTGCCCCCCCTCCCACTAGACAACAAACATTTGAATTATTCATTTTCTGAATTTCAGAAAAGTAGCATTCCAAAATAATTGATTGAATCAATTTCATTGAGACAATAGATTAAATTACCTCAATTTTTTTTTTAATAGTATTTTGTGTAATTACTAACAAATTAAATCACTTGTGCATTGTATTATTTTAAACATACATACCTATTTAAACACGAGCTGAAATTGACACTTTGAACTTTAACGCGACATCTCGGCAACAACTGAGTACTAAAATAACTCTTTCTCCCTAAATTTAAAAGATAACAAGCCATATTGATATCTAAGCAGCCAATTTTTCGTTCAAATTTTCACATTTTCATAAAAAATATAAAATTTTTCAATCATATTTTTCTGCAAGGGCATGGTACAATTATTACAAATTCATGTAAGAAGCAATATAGTTGTACAACCTTTTGTCGGGATCGCGGGCTTAGTTATTCAAGATGGCCGCAAGCAAATGGGAGCACGTATATATAAAGAGGATATTACACGGTGGTTATTAGATCTTCGAGTGGTGAAAACAAATACAATATTAGATAAAAGTCATATCTTCTAGCCACCGTGTAATGTTCTGTTTATTGGCCACTCAGTGCAAGTAAAATTGAAATTTCACGCTCAAAAGCAAATTGGAAAAGTCATGTGATCGATATCTTCACTCTAATGAAAAATATCTCGCTGTGTATTTCTCTACTATATAATAAATATATTTATTATATAAACATAAGTGTTATATAGAGTTTTTGGCCACTGAGAAAAATCGTATTTAAACACACGTAAAAAATACGATATTTTTACGTGTGAAAATATCATTTGTTGTAAAACGCATTACCACGAACGTTTTATTGTTTTTCACTGAATTTTGTTTATATAATAAACAGAAAAATACATGGGTGCTTGGAAATACCAGATTTATTTCTCGTGTTGAACATGATATCTCACTCGTTCGCTGCGCTCACTCGTGAGATACCATGTTCAACACCCGAAATAAATCTGGTATTTCCGCGCTCCCATGTATTATTCTCTATACATTAGCCGCGCTTGGCGGCTTCGTGTGAACAAATTCAACAAAACGCCGTTGTACCGCTTGCAAACCAAGCATCTCAGGTCTCAAAACAGTAATACGAATGCCTTTCACTTAAATTTCTTTGCTCTATTTGAAATATTTTGGGTTTACGTGAGTGCTAATTTAATTTGTAAACAAACTGTAAGGCTAGCGGCATTACTTCGCGCCCGTGTGATGTGTAGTCTTAATTAGCTAGCTTTTTCATTATCAGCGTTGCAGGTAACGCTTGGTTAAATAGCCACACCCAAGAAATGAATAACCTGCAACTTAGCAGGTGCTCAAGCAAATCCATTTACTTCCAATTTTCTTCCACGAGAAATGAACAATAGTTTTACCCATTTACCTGCAACATTTGAAACGTTTTCGTCGTTATATTTTGCCCTAATAATATATAAAAGATACTGTATAGATTTTCCAGTATTTTGAATTGGTTGAGTGCTATAATTGAAGCTGACATATAACGGAGTGTCGTCATATACAATAAAAGTTTATCGGCTCGATTTTGACGTAGATAAAGGGGCAATAAAGCCAAATAATGTAGGGGTAATATACTAACAGACCCTAGACTAAAGCACTACAAAGGCAAAAATGAGTATTGTTCTGTTGTATGAATTCATTGTCGTTGGCTTTTTGGTGTCTGTTGTTCAAGGAACCGTAACGTATGGCTCACCTTATAATGTATACGGTAAGAAACTTTGTTTGATTCCAGACGATTTTATTTGTCGAAAGGGAAAGTCCTATATGAATAATGTTGATTTTAGTATTTTATTCTGTCTAACGCCAGATGATTTTACTTGTCAATGGGAAAGTCATTGAACAAGAAATTGTTATTTAATAGTTCAAAACGACCTTCTCAGCTCGTTCCTGTAGTGATCATATATGAACAAATAAATGCTGACTTTATTATTTTACTCTGTCTAATGCCAGACGATTTTACGATCTTGTTAGTCAGCTGTTAAAAACTATCTTCTTTTAAGAATATTTTGAATTATTTTCCGTTCGTATCGATCCTACGATATTCGTCTATTTGGCGAGTTACGGTGTATTTATTATTGACAAAAAACTCCTCAACCACAAAGTAAAAAGCAAACAAGATCATCTGACCCAACCCCAGTCGTACAAATATAAAATACCAAAATTTAATATACATCAATCTATCAAAAATCATACAAAATCCGAGCAACAAGAATATGGATCACACTACCTCATTATATTACACCCAAAAACGGAACATTTACAGAATTCAGGCCGGAAACTACTTTTCAATTACAACATTCAAGCATTAGAAAATACGTACGACGTATTTTCGTAAAAGTGTGTGCATCAAATGTAATCAAATGTTGTTTCTGGACTTCCTGTAATGACTATTGTCCAAATGTTGTTTATTGTGTGTGTCTAATAACTGTACATTGTAAATTGTTTGAGCTGTTGTGGTTTTTCACTGTATATGATGATGGCAAAGTAAATAAATAAAATAAAATAAAATAAATAAAAATGAACAATGTACACTTTAGTATCCTTGCTAACCGAACCGAAATAATGACAGTATTTATTGACATAGGTAACACAGATCAAGTGAAGCCACATTTTCCAGACGCGCTCGTCACATACGGTCCGCCACAACGACCTCACACACAGACTGCATCGCAACGAGCTCGTCTCTACCCCTCTCCCCAGCAGAGATCCTACTATCCAGTCCAGCCAAGGGCATACACCCCTGTCCAAGCAAGACACTACGCGAGTACACAGCCAAGACCTTACGCCCAACCACAGGTATGTGTGGAAAGATTGGTTTGCTCATTTGCTGATAACATGGCCAGAACTGAGCAGTGTTTGCTACTTTAAGTACTTACCAACAAAGACAATTACTCTTACTTGAAACGTATCACCTTCGCTATCTCTCACAGTAACATTGTCCCTTATAACAGGTCAACAGGATATTCCGGGCTTACAATAGTTTTCCCTTCTACCAAGGAATGACGCATTTCCACTAGATAATATACTAGGTAGCATGCTTCGCCCAATTCGCCTGGCCTTTTCAATAATCATAAACAAATAGGGATGGATCTAGCCTCATTTGCAAGGAGGGGTGCAGGTTTTCCATGGGGTGGTGCATGAGGGAGCCTTTGAGCTCACGCTCCTCTGTAATGCTGCTATCCCATTATTTGAGCTGACCGAAAATGTCAAACGGGAGCTAGGCATAATCTCTCATGAATGCTGTTTTTAGGGCTTGTAATCCAAGTGAATATATATACCTGACCAGAAACTACTGCGAAAAATGCAGCACAAGGTCCTCTGGTAGGAATTGAACCTACGGCCCTGCGAATCCGGTGCAGCGCTCTAACCAACTGAGCTACAGAGGCCAGCTGTTGAGCTGTAACCGTAAGTTCATGTTATGTAGGTGTTATGACTCTATCTATTTACATTATTTTATTTTCCTATAGACAAGGGCGTACACTTATGGTCAACAACATCCTGTATACACCGTAGCTCGACCAAGGAGTTTCCCCTCCGCCCACACACAGCCCTATACACCTGGCCATCCACAAGCATATTCCCCGGTCCACCCTCGCCCAGCCTATGGTCTAGCCCAGCCAAGAACCTACACCCACCCAGCGACAGCTTATGGTCAGCGTACGTCAACCGGATACTTGATGCCAGCCAGACAAACGGTCCTCAGGCCTGTGGTAAGACAACCAATGAGAGCGCCAGTAAGGCAGCCAATCAACACTGGCCTGAGACAAGCAATCCAGCCAATCAACGCGGCCCTAGCTCAGCCAATGAGCACTGCCCTAAGACAGCCAGTACGACCAGTAGCTACAAGCAACGGCTTCGTAAGACAAGCTATAAGAAACCCGCAAACACCTTACACCAGAGCTTTGGCGCCAAAACTCCCAACCTTATACCAAACTGCAATACGCCCAGCAGCACAATTGCCCCAGAGCTTCGCCGCGCGGCCTGTGGTACCCTTGCCCCTGGGAACGTACGGTAGAAATCGTATACCAAAAACACCCGGTCGGAATATTGTCCCCGGCAAACCTATCCCACCGGGGATAAATCACTCATCACAAAAATACCGCGACAACAAACGAAATAACATCGCTCTAAGCAGCAAAAGTTACCCGCAAACACCCGAGAAAACACAGGTTGAACGGAATTACATCAATGGTATTTCACTTCCACAAAAAGTGGCCGGAAAAGCACCTAAAGGTCCTATAAAACCCCAAATGAACCCTAGCCCTGTACACAGTGAATCCCTAAATGAACCTATTAAACCCCAAGTACCACCAAATTCTCCCGCGGGTCACAAATTGTCCACGTTTCTCAAATCGGTCAAAAATCTTCAAGAAACATTGAAAGGCAAGACCATGAAACAGGGGCTTATTTACTACGACGATGACGTCAGCAACAAATCACGTCATCGCCCGACAAACTTCGCTCCGCCGACAAGGAAACTGGGTTCCATGGGTTCGCCAGGGGGGAGTAGAGTGACTTTCAACGAAGAGCCCGCGATACGACCAGTGATCATTCCAGAAACAAAAGCCATCAACCAAGCTGGAAGCGAACGCGTAAATATCGCCCAGACCAACAAAACTGTCGCGAATAATGACGGTAAACTGACAAAAAATTCGAACCAAAATAACATAACAGCAGAGCCCGAAAATATTACGGGACCACAAGCACCGCAGACCAAGAAAACTGCAGTCGTGGAGAAACCGCTACCCGCAGACACTGCAGGCGCAACAAAACCTCAGACCAAAACCACTGTGGGCTCAACAAAATCTCCAAATTTCGCCGCTGCCCAGGTAGACCTCGGGCTCCTCAAGAAGAAAGTGCTTCACAGCAACAACTCGCAATTTTTAAAACGAGTTTTACACGTTTTGAAAAAATATACGAAACTCATGAAAACCAGTATGGCGGAAAAAAATGAAACAAGAAATGTCTTAAACGCTTCAGTAGCGGAAGGCAAGGCCCAAATAGCAAATATTAAAAAGCCAGAAAATTTCAAGAAAACAAGTAAAAATAATGAAACAAACTTGGAAAGTGCAATGGACCTTTCCAATGCTCTAAATTCAACCAAAACTGCCGTGCAAATTTTTGATATGTTGAACAGCCCATCAAAAGAAAATCTAAAATCATCGATGATAAAGGAATTGAACAGAGATTCGTCGTTAAAAAATCCAACTTTGACAAAGGATAGTTCGAAAAAGTCAGAAAGTAAATCTGAGGCTAAGGTCTTGGATTTGATGTCCTCGAATTCGAAACCAGAGCGAGGTTCAAAAGACGAAAACGCGAGCAAGAAGGGTGAAATTGAGACGGGGAAAAGTCTGAGGAAATCTGTCTTCAGTTTGGACAAATTGAAATACGGACTGGAACGAGGAAATGCCATAGATTAGGCGAATACAAGGAAATGACAGATGTGATTAGCCATTCCAAAGTTGACGAGTAGACTGGGGACGAGTGTTAAAAAGTGCCCAAATTAAAAATGAACCAAATCACTAAAAAGACCACCTCAAAATCAGTAAGTATACAAAGTTTGAAGACGTTTACATGAAGGTGATTGCTAGATAGTATACTTCAAAATAAGGTTTCCGTTTTTATAACGTAGAAAAACTATCCTAACGCAAAACTAAACCCTAACCCTAATACTAACCCTACCCCTAACCCTAACCTTTTAACCTAACCCCTAACCTTATTTTAAAAATTGATATAAAAACGGAAACCTTATTTTGAAGTATACTATCTAGCAATCGCCTTTATGAATACCCTTCGAATAATAAGCTTTCGAAAATTGTGAAATTACTGATTAAAAGATGGGACGCGCGTCCCCAAAACAAAAATTACAGTACATTTCATCAGTAAATATCGCGATTTTCGAAAGCTTATTATTCGAAGGGTATTCATGTAAACGTCTACAAACTTTGCATACTTACTAATTTTGAGGTGGTCCTTTTAGTGATTTGGTTCATTTCTTAATTTAGGTACTTTTTAACACTCGTCCCCAGTCCACTCATCAACTTTGGAATGGCTAATTGATTGTCGAAATATCATGGAAAATAACTGATTTGTATACACCACACAAAAGACAAGATAGATCACAACTGTTAGTCTGTTATGACCAAATGGAAACCAAACTTTGTGCAAAATATTGTAGAGTAGAAAAGCCCAGAAAATGACTTTCAAAACAAAACCTAACAAAAAAAAGAATAACATTTGTTCAAAAGCCATTTGATGGACTTATTTTTCTATGTTGTAAATTACCAAAATTAGTGCCTAAAAATTGGGTAACTTAAAACCGGCTGTAACTCTTGTAAACTGAAATAGTTTTTTTAAAAATATAAAATTAACTAATAAACTCACCAAAATAAATTATGACATTAGCATATTATCCGTTTGGTAGAGCATTCGGAACGTCTTCGGACGTTGTCGCCACTACCCGTAACAACCTCATTAAAAATTCTAAAATAAAACATCAAAATAAAAACACATTATAATAGCATAGGTTTTGCAAAAATAGCGACATATACCGATTCAATTCGATGCCAGTCGAAGTAATATTAACAGATCGTATACGCGATGCAATTGAGGAAGTTTTTACGTTGGATTCTACGACAGATGAGTTGAAAACTGAACTTCAAAGTTGGCGAAGGAGTGAGCTAGGGAATAGCGATGGACATATAGCGCATGTTGACGAGGTTATTAATAGAAATGACGCAAATATTCCTTTCAGTACGGTGAAGAAAGTTTTTGAAACGTTAAAAAAAGGTATCCGCATGGGAATAAAAGAGATCAGAGATATGTTTACAAAAAGAAAATTAAAGTAATTTTATTTTAAAAGGATCTCCCCCTAGAGGTCCAGTAAGGAATTAACATGAGCCGAACATCTCCAAGTGGTTCAGTGTTACTACAGGAGGAAACCATACTACGCAGGGAAAACCTGTGGTGTTTGGTAGAGTCAGGACTACAAGACCGCACATGTATATAATCTCTAAGTGTGTTTATTTATTCAGCGGGAAAAGTGATTTACTTGAACGAGCTAATGGAAGATAGTGGATTGTATTTTGAACCTGTTCACGAACCAAAGAAGGTAATTATATACCATCATCATTACAATCATCATCATTACAATCATCATTACAATAATCATCATCATGATCATTACAATCATCATCACTACAATCATCACCATCATGATCATCATGATCATTATAATCATCATGATCATTACAATCATTATCACCATCATCACCATCATCACCATCATGATCATTACAATCATCATCACTACAATCATCACTATCATTATCATGATCATTGATTACAATCATCATCACACCACCATCATCACCATCATCACCATCATCACCAACACCAACATCATCATCATCACAACCACAGTATAATACAATGGTATTCAATATTTAAACCAGAGTCCAGAGTTGGTTGCTCGACTGGAAAAACTACAAGCAAAGCAGGACCAACTGAGATATCGAGCTATGGTGAAAAATATCGATAAAGAGGTAACTACCAACAGTTGAGCTATGTAAATGTATAATTACCATATGTGTTATATATAGTATGACTGACTTTAATATATTTTCATTTAGTTACTTTATAAGGACAAAAAAGCATTAGCATTTGAAGGTTGGTTGACAGAAAATTTAAGGAAATAGAATGTATATAAACACGTTTTGACCTAGGCTCGATTACAAGCTCTTACTCAAGTCGGACCCTCCCCCCCCCCTTGATTTTGACCCTGCAAATGTAGCTCAGTCAGCCATTGGTGAAGCTAGCCATAGCCACAGGTCATGCTATGCAAATTTTTAATGATTTGCATTATTCAAACCTTTAGAAATGTATTGTCTTTAACCTATTTATAATAGATGCATCCCATTTTAGTTCGATCAACAAGTCGCCAACTATCTTCTGTGATGAATTTCATATTGTCTGTTGGTGGAACTTTTGTGTTTGGTTACATGTGCTCACAATATGCATTTGCATACGTCGGCCTGGTAAGAGAACAATTTCAAACTGATATAGCTACCCAGTGTAATAACACTGGATTGATAAGAGATGACTCTTACTGGACCTCTAGGAAGAACAGTTTAGAACTAATAGAGCTATCCAATATAAATAAAGTTAGTTTAGTTTAGGTTTCCTTCTGTGGTAACACTCGATCAATAAGAGATGATCCTTACTGGACCTCTAGGAAGAACAGTTTAGAACTGATGAGCTATCCAGTATAAATAAAGTTAGTTTAGTTTAGGTTTCCTCCTGTAGTAACACTGGATCAATAAGAGATAATCTTTACTGGACCTCTAGGAAGAACAGTTTAGAATTGAAAGAACTATCATAGATACCAACATATTAATTTAATTCAGGTTTCATTCTGTACTAACACTGGTTTATTCTGTCGTGTCTTCTAGAGAGTGATGTTTGGCATCCTACTAGCAAGCATGGTTGCCCTCGCAGAACTTTACTTCATGGCAAAGGGCGCTGAAATTTGACTCCTTATAGTGTTTCGGATGAATATACCATACGAAGAAATGAAAAAAAAAAACAGTACTTGGTCTGGGAAACACGTTTACAAGTGCAGATAAATGGGCTATTGTGTCCTTAATTTACTGATGGAGAGAAAACGAACGAGTTATTAACTATATCACGACACAGAAAGATAAACAACGACAATTGTCAACATGTAATGGTCAAATAACAATGATAGACATGGAAAATAAACTATTTACCAATCATAAATTTGTCTTTTTAATATAGTTGGGGAACATATTTCATTTCTTAAGAGTTCGCATGAGAGTTTCTCAACTCTCATGCCCCGGTAAAACGAGAACAAGAGTTGCATGAGAGTTGATCAGTCTGCTAAAAATCTTTATTTGCCTGGCACACAAGTAAAAGTCTCACAACTTGTCATCAAGATGTGTTCGCTACAGGCTTGTAGCAAGCTTGTCACTACAAGTTGAAAAAATGCTGTTATTTTATCAAGTTGCTACAAGGTTGTCACTCACAACTTGTCAACAAGATTTGTTCGCTACAGGCTTGTAGCAAGCTTGTCACTACAAGTTGAAAAAACGCTACTATTCTATCAACATGCTACAAGGTGACTCACAACTTGTCAACAAGATGTGTTCGCAACAGGCTTGTAGCAAGCTTGTCACTACAAGTTGAAAAAATGCTGCTATTCTATCAAGTTGCTAGAAGGTTGTGACTCACAACTTGTCAACAAGATGTGTTCGCAACAGGCTTGTAGCAAGCTTGTCAACAAGTTGTAACAATGCTGTTATTTTATCAAGTTGCTACAAGGTTGTCACTCACAACTTGTTGACAATTTATTGAATTGCAGAACGATAACAAGTTGTTGGAACAACTTGTAACAAGTCTGTTGAGCTCAACAACCTTGTAGCAAGTTGTACAACAAGCCGTTGACAATTTACTTGTCAACAAACGTAAAAACGCACAAGTTGTTACAGGTCTGCAAACAAGTTGTTACAAATCTGTTCACAAGCTGTCGACAAGTTGTGTTCGCACTGCTTGTTCCCAGTTGTTGTAACAAGTTTGGAACAAGCTGTTAACAACTTGTAACAGAGTTGATGAAAGTTGATGGCATTATCAGACTTGTTACAAGGTTGTTCTGACAAGTCTGATACAGTCATGATATAACAAGAATGTTACAAGGTTGACGACACAAGGTTGTAACAATATTGTTATATCGTGACTGTATCGGACTTGTTGGAACAACCTTGTAACAAGTCTGATAATATCAACAAGGTTGAACGCAAAAATCTCACATCTTAATTGTAACAAGTCTGCCAACAAGCCGTCAACAAGTTGTCTTCGCACTGCTTATCACAAGTTGTCAACAAGTTTGGAACAAGCTGTTAACAACTTGTAACAACCTTGTTGATAATATCAGACTTGTTGCAAGGTTGTACCAACAAGTCCGATGCAGTCATGATATAACAATACTGTTATAACGTTGTGTCGTCAACCTTATAACATTCTCGTTATATCATGACTGTATCAGACTTGTTAGAACAACCTTGCAAAAAGTCCGATAATGCCATCAAGCTTGTTACAAGTTGTTAACAGCTTGTTCCAAACTTGTTACAACAACTGGGAACAAGCAGTGCGAACACAACTTGTCGACAACTTGTGAACAGATTTGTAACAACTTGTTTGCAGACCTGTAACAACTTGTGCGTTTTACGTGCATAAACTATAGAATAATACAAATATGGGGCGAAAATTCGAAAACGTTCGAATCGGTCAATAGTTAAAACAGATTCCAATGTATTCATTCGACGAGTGCTTCCCCGTCGCTATTGACGTGTCAAATTCAATACAAATTAATATTTTCGATAAAGAATACAGTTGTCGAGAGAGACAATGGATGGCTTTTGCCCTAATAGCTGCAGGTCTGCGGCTTGGCAATTTAAACAAATGAAATTACTGGTTCCGCATTTAAAACACAATGCGTAATTGTGTTCGTAGCGACAGTCAGTCTTCTGATAATTTTGCAATGCTTATATAACCTTATAATTATCATTTTAAGAAGCTCCGACAGTGACTAATATTGAAATTATAAATTGTAGCGAAAGAGATTTACATGCAAATTGCCTAAACAGTCGCTACTAACCTGCCGGACGTTGAACTTTACCGACGGAGTTTGACAATTCTACAGTGTGGTATTGGTGCAAGGCTTATATAAGGTAAGTCAACAATGAAATTGTATTTATGTATAAGCTTCCTAAATTCAGAGGTCTTACAAGTTATCGTTAAATGAAGATAATTTAGAGTATTTAATATATCTGCGTGTTCACTGAAGTTTGAAGTATTGTGTATAATCATTTGAGTATAAAAATACTGAAGGCAATAACGACTTGTAAGCCGTCGTGGTTTGTGTCTGAACTACCTGAAAACGATATCTCAAACGTGGTGGTCCAGCTAGTGTAGGTAGTATTTTACAATATTAGAATGTTAGGGTTTGTAATCCAAGTGAGTATATATATACATTTTAAGACCTGATCAAGAACGACTGCGAAAAATGCAGCACAAGTTCCTCTGGTAGGAATTGAACCTACGGCCCTGCGATTCCAGTGCAGCGCTCTAACCAACTGAGCTACAGAGGCCAGCTGTTAAGCTGTAACCGTAAGTTCATGTATATATAGGTAATCGGGTGTGCGGGTTGTGATAAGGTGTCGTGGTTTGTGTCTGAACTACCTGAAAATATATATCTCAAACGTGGTGGTTCAGTGTAGGTAGTATTCTACAATAAGCTGTCGTGGTTTGTGTCTGAACTTCTTGCAGAAACTGAAGATTCATTGTCACACTACGATAGCTTGTAGAATACTACCTATATAAACTACTGAGATATCTTTTTCAGGTAGTTCAGACACAAACCACGACAGCTTATTGTAGAATACTACCTACACTGGACCACCACGTTTGAGATATCTTTTTCAGGTAGTTCACACACAAACCACAACAGCTTATTATATGTAGACTATACTGTCTACCAGACTGTTTGCCGCAAAACAGCATGGTGATAAATGGTTATATACTAACAATCAGTTAGCTGGTATCAGGTCGTGTTAGCACTGCTCAAATGCTCAATGTTACCAATTTGTTTGACAACTTGTTAATGTCTGCAGTCAGATTTATGTCTACAACACTATCATTGTATATTGGAATAAAATGCTCCATTAAATTCATTACTGTCAGCCACGCCTTATAAAGAGTTCCGTATTAAAATGATCTGTTGATAAGTTTCACCGAAGCGTTGCGACTTATTTAGCCTGATTTACTGCACTATATAAAGTTTCTGTGATCACATAGGATTTGGAAGAAATGTTTGAACCAACTGGCTTAATGTTTGTGATGTTACTCGTGTGAGTGTATATCCACACCGGACGAGCTTGAAAAATATGCCCGGCCACGGTGGGAATCGAACCTACGACCTTTGGAATACCAGCCCAATGCTCTGCCAGCTGAGCTACGCGGTCAGGACGGTTCGAGTAAGTGATATTTGGGAACAGAATCTAGTTCCTTCTATACCAATGTAATCTAGTAATATGATTTATTTCTGTGCTGGTATTGTGTACTCAGGTGAATATGTTTGTGATGTTACTCTGTTCTATTCCGAAATATCACTTACTCGAACCGTCCTGACCACGAAATGGCCTGAAGGCTATAGTAAATGCTCACTAAGACATTATCCTCATTATATGTATTAAGCTCATTTCAACAAAAATTAAAACCCCATTTCACACTCTGCGCATCCATCGAGATTGTCAATAAGGCTTTTAAGAAGACAAACTTAAAACTCCACACTGTGCGCAATTGCTGTGGCTTTTATTAAAAGACGACCTAAAGTCCTACAGTTTTTACACTTAAGCCCAGTAGGAAATTTGGATTTATAAATTCTAATACTATATAAGGAGTGTTGCCAAAGTAGACGAGTGCATTAGGTAAATATGCAAAATCCTGCTATTTACTCATGCTGGCCGTACATTGCCATTATCTCGGTATTTATATACAGCTAAATGTATAACATTCACACACATTTCCATCATGATTCTATCGTTCTTGACTTTGTTTCATAATACAGTTCAATTTTCTGGTGGTAACCTCTAGTGCTCTACACAAAACATTTTCAGGTTTCTCGGCTGTATTTGTAGCATTACCAGTGATATCAGCGCGAATTCTACCGCAATGATGTAGTCGCAAATTCAGAAATCAGTTGGTACAAGCGTATTCATATGACTTCAATGATTAGGATTCTTGCACTTCACTTGGTGGAATTAATATTAGAATTTTAGGGTTTGTAATCCAAGTGAGAATATATACATTTTAAGACCTAACCAGGAACGACTGCGAAAAATGCAGCACAAGGTCCTCTGGTAGGAATTGAACCTACGGCCCTGCGATTCCGGTGCAGCGCTCTAACCAACTGAGCTACAGAGGTCAGCTGTTGAGCTGTAACCGTAAGTTCATGTATATATAGGTAATCGGGTGTGCGGGTTGTGATAAGGTGGACTTCAATGATTAGGATTCTTGCACTTCACTTGGTGGAATTAATATTAGAATGTTAGGGTTTGTAATCCAAGTGAGAATATATACATTTTAAGACCTAATGAATTTAAGACCTAAAATGTATATATATTCTCACTTGGATTACAAACCCTAACATTCTAATATTCATATGACTGCATCTCTTAATCCACCTAGACACATACAATGACTATAAAAGAATCAGTAACACTATTTTCTCACTCTGATCACTGTATGCAGCTTGACTATCATAACTCGTCTATACCTATGGCATGGAATGGTTGAACGGTACTAAAACACTTTAAAAGTTTTTAAATAGTTAACATAAACTTTCTTTGTAAGTGGTCAATTATACTCAGCATGACTTAGACATGTTTAGGCTTGCTCTTTCCAAGTCTTTGTACTGTGTCCGCGATTAAACTTTTAGTAATTATTGTATAGTTGCTGAAACAATCCATAGTTCAATTTCCCTTCGAATTTCCCATGAGATAGTATACAAATAGCTACTCATGTCCTTCAAAGCGAGCTTTCCTAAAATTAATCTGATGTTGTACCGTGGGAACTCACTGCTGAGTTGAGCATGGTTAGATCATACAGAATACACTGATGTTAATAAGTTCTTTGTATGTTTGCATGGCGATAAAATATAATAGTTTTGTTTGTGGAAATACCACGTAAATTTATTACTGCAAAGCTTTCGATCCGTAAGCCCGGATCTTCACCAGTGCTAATAATATGTGATTTGTTTAATTTTATTTTACACTGATGTTCTTTAATGTGGGCTACCTTAAAGTGATCTGATGTTGTACAGAACTCACTGCTGCGGTTAAGCAGGGTTAGATCATACAGAGGTAGTACATGTTCTTGAATGTGGGCTACCTTAAAGTGATCTGATGTTGTACAGAACTCACTGCTGAGTTAAGCATGGTTAGATCATACAGAGTACATGTTCTTGATCAGATATGCATATGACATGAAATTTCTTATTTTCTTAAATGAAAGAACTCTTTAAGCTGTAACTAATGAACTCTGAAACAGCTGAACTTACAGCTGAACTCTTTAAGCTGTAACTTATTTTTCAGTTTCTTGTTTTTATGGTTTGTTCCCGAGATATTTCAATTTGACTTGTTTGATATGTAAATGAGTGTGAATATGTCCGCTAATTTATGACGTCATGTTGGTTGCAAGCTCTTCAAAATGGTTGAATATCACTGCTATCATTCAAGATATAATTTCAAACTTCACTCACTGGTAAATGTGATCGGAAACACTGTTGAAAAACGTGAACAGATACCTACAGTTTTTAGAGTTCATAGATTTATAACCAGTGTAAGTTGAGCTTGCAACCAACGTGACGTCATAAATTAGCGGACATATTCACACTCATTTACATATCAAGCAAATTGAAATATCTCGGGAACAAACCATGAAAACAAGAAACTGAAAAATAAGTTACACTACAGCTTAAGGAGTTCTTTCGTTTAAGAAAATAAGACATTTCATGCAGAACTCACTGCATGCTGAGTTAAGCATGGTTAAATCATATAGAGGTAGTTATATACATGTTCTTGAATGTGAGCTACCTCTTGATCTGAAGTTTTACAGAACTCACTGCTGAGTTAAGCATGGTCATAGACCATACAGATGTAGTACATGTTCTGGAACGTGGGCTACCTTAAAGTTTCCTATATTTACTTTTCTCCAAAACACATGCGAGATTATTTAACACTGCATGAAAGGTCTCATTCACATGACCTTTATATTACCAATTTCAGACATGCACGCATAAATCTATCAGATCGTTCAATATGATAAACTTCTCAATCAAGGCCATTAGCATCATGTATCTGTCAAAACAAACGCTCATCAGTTCCTTGAAAGTCAGACGCATTTGCGAAATACTTTGCCATGTAAAGCGATAATATCATTCACTTGTCAATTACGCACGAAAAAATACTGGACTGTTGAAAGTCAATCTAAATTTGGCTGAAAATGAAAATGTATACAATATGTCGAAAAATAGGTCGAGAATGATCTTTAATTAAATTTAAACGGAAAATAAAGAACTGAATCATTTAAGCATTTATATTAAAAAACATCATCTCCTGTTTAGCAGGAATGCAAGATTAGATAAGATATTAAGATGTTTAATACTTTAATGCACTCTGAAGAACAGTTTATAACTTGATAGAGTTATCCAGTATAAATAAAGTTAGTTTAGTTTAGGTTTCCTCCTGTAGTAACACTAGATCAATAAGAGTCATTATGATCCTTACTGGACCTCTAGGAAGAACAGTTTAGAACTGATAGAGTTATCCAGTATAAATAAAGTTTGTTTAGTTTAGGTTTCCTCCTGTAGTAACACTGAATCAATAAGAGATGATCCTTAGTGGACCTGTATAGGAAGAACAGTTTAGAACTGATAGAGCTATCCAGTATAAATAAAGTTCGTTTAGTTCAGGTTTCCTCCTGTAGTAACACTGGATCAACAAGAGATGACCCTTACGGGACCTCTAGGGAGAACAGTTTAGAACTGGTAGATCTATCCAGTATAAATAAAGTTAGTTTAGTTTAGAGTTAACACGGGATCAATAAGAGATGATTCTTACTGAACCTCTACGAAGAACAGTTTAGAACTGATAGAGCTATCCAGTATGAAATAAAGTTAGTTTAGTTCAGGTTTCCTCCTGTAGTATAACTGGATCAATAAGAGATGACCCGGTCATCTCTTATTGATCCAGTTATACTACAGGAGGAACCTCATGACCCTTACTGGACCTCTAGGAAGAACAGTTTAGAACTGATAGAACTATCCAGTATAAATAAAGTTAGTTTAGTCAGGTAATTTGACTGAGATGATCCTTATATTGGACCTCTAGGAAAAACAGTTTAGAACTGATGGAGCTATCCAGTATAAATAAAGTTACATTACAAATATCAAACATATGAGCTCCCAAAAAATATGGAATGAACCCAACAAATGTCAAACCAATTTTCACAACAACATCTGGTAAACGTCAGCCAGTTCCGGACCAACAAGATAAGATCAAATTAATGGAAGATAACCTCAATTAATTTTATTTCATTCCATGCATACACTGTCATTCAAACTCTCCCAGATAGCGAGAACACTCAAAAACATACCCGCACGCATACCACAGTCTGTTTGAAGATTAACTGCGTTGTTTCGGCTATATTCTTGTCTTATCGTCGCTTTCAAACACAGCCCAGGCTTGTTAAAGGGTCTTAAAGAGTCACTTGTTGAATATATCTCGCGAAAATGGAGTATTAACTGGACAATTGAAAGATAAGGAGTGAACTTTGTTTACAAAGGATCGATTCAATCTACACAGGCGCTGACATACAATCGGTAAGGGTAGAAAGAAATATACATGGAGCTGTCGTGGTTTCTGCTCAAACTACACGTCTCTACATCACAAACCACGGCAGCTTAATGAGTTTGTTGTAGAATACTACCTACACTGCACCACCACGTTTGAGATATCTTTTTCAGGTAGTTCAGACACAAACCACGACAGCTTATTGTAGAATACTACCTACACTGGACCACCACGTTTGAGATATCTTTTTCAGGTAGTTCAGACACAAACCACGACAGCTTATTGTAGAATACTACCTACACCACCACGTTTGAGATATATTTTTCAGGTAGTTCAGACACAAACCACGACAGCTTAATGTAGAATACTGCCTACACTGAACCACCACGTTTGAGATATCTTTTTCAGGTAGTTCAGACACAAACACGACAGCTTATTGTAGAATACTACCTACACCACCACGTTTGAGATATATTTTTCAGGTAGTTCAGACACAAACCACGACAGCTTATTGTAGAATACTATACACTGAACCACCACGTTTGAGATAATACTGAGGGAAATAGTTCACGTTTAGTATTCAGAGTTGTCGACTGTACATGAATTTGTGGTCAGAGCTCGACAACTGGCCTCTGTAGCTCAGATGGTTAGAGCGCTGCACCGGAATCGCAGAGTCGTAGGTTCAATTCCTGCAAAATACAACCATATAGCCTAGGGCCTCTGGCAGGAATCTCGAACCTACGACCCTGCGATTTCGCACTGATGATGGCAGAGATTCCCGGATTACTATAATATAGAAGTTCCTGAAACATTAAACTATTTACTTTAGCATTAATGTGTTTATTAATTAAGCTGTTTCATTTCTTGAGTAACACTTTAATTAAACACATATTAAAGGTAACAGACCTATAGGAGGTGCATGTGTTACAAAATACAAATTTATACACTAAACTTATTTAAACATTATACTATACTCATTATTTCAACATATAATAAGGTTGCTTGTGATGTTACTCTGAGTGTATATCCACACCGGGCAAGCTTGAAAAACAATGCCTGACCACGGTGGGAATCGAACCTACGACCTTTGGAATACTAGGTATACTTGGAATACTTTGGAATACGTAGTATTAGGTATACTATAGGTATACTTAATACGTAGTATTAGGTATACTAGTATACTAGGTATACTTTGGAAGACTTTGGAATACGTAGTATTCCAAAGGTCGTAGGTTCGATTCCCAACGTGGTCAGGCATATTTTTCAAGCTTGCCCGGTGTGGGACAGGATATACACTCAGAGTAACATCACAAGCATCATATTCACCTGAGTACATTACACCAACACAGAAAAATCATGATATGATAAGGTATATTAACTAAACAATAGATTTAAAGGTGATCTACAGTCCGATCTGCGCATGTGCACAAATGAGCCCACTTTTTATGATACAAACAGTTTAACTATGTTTTGGGTTCTTGCAAAGACTGATTGTTGTTTCTTGATCATTTATTATACTCTAGAAGCTTGAAAATATAAATAGTTGTCGAATAAAGCTCAATATTTTGGACGCAAAAATGTAAACAAAGGCTTTGTTTACATACGGACTGTAGATCACCTTTAATAATTTAATAATAATAGGTTTATTCGAAAAAACGTATTGCAGCAAATGCCGAATTACAAGTTACTACATAAATTATCAAGAATAACTATATATCTTTAAAAATCTATCAAGTTACATATTTTTACATGTTAGAAGATATCAATATTTACAAGATTTAAACAAGACAACTAATTTCTAAAGCCAAAGGTCGATGAAGAAAGCTTTTTGCAAAACGAATCATAAGATAACTTCTCTTCCAGTATCGGATTCCATACTATAACGTTCCCTTGCACTATAACTTCGTCACACTATTATATTCCCACGGATAATATATACCCTATATATATGCTTATTCCAGCTCAGCTGGTAGTTGAATAAAACAAATATACCAAGTGGGAGAAATGACGAACTCAAGCGGCTTGGCACAATAGCTTCGTGACGAAAGATGAGTTGATGAGGTTTTACCACAAATGGGTTTCAAAAACAACATTGTATATAAAGCTTAACAGCAAAGCAAACACAAGATTCATGGTAAATATATAAACATTGATCTTGCGAAAGGCCAGACATTAGCTTACGACTCTCGCTAAACCGAATACAGTTCAAGTATTCCTGATGACGAAAAAGAAATAGATAAATTATGAAAGTTATACAAGTCGCAAGAGTGTTTCATTCTCAGGAATTAACTGAAGTATATTCGAGCTTATGAGGTATAATTCTTAATGCTATTATATATATATACAAACGAGTTTATATATAAACTGAAAATGATTTTTATATTAATACATGTACGGACTATATATACTATATATACGAGGGTATCTTTACATCATTAAAGGTATACTCATTACTGATGTAAAATAAAATTTGATTCGAAGATTTGGAAGGGGGGAGGGGGGCAATTAATTTTGTTCCCATATCAAGTATTATTGAACTGTAATGAATTATTTGGTAATCCTATCGTTGATCAAGTCTAATAGACGTATATTGTTGATTTTAGTTATCTATATCTTCTATATCGTTGATATCATCAATTTGATCAATCCATTGTTATACTTTATTATTCCACTATCGATAATTGATCGTTAATGTATATCATCAGTATACTCAGTCGATTGTTAATTAATCGTTAATCAACCGATATCCCATCGTTGATCTATCGGCAGACTCTTTTGCGATTTTGCCTTATTCCCTATAGAAGAGCCGGGCTATCCTTTTCTCACAAGTCAGACCTGTTAAGGCATTATAAGCTAATGTACTGAGTTAAAACTGTTTTTATTGCAATGCTAATCGGCTTACGACATTAAATTGCGCCCGGTTCGAAGCGGATATTGATGCATTAATATATATTTATGTAAAGGATTATGCGTCCAAAATACCATTCGAAAACAACTAACGTATAGCCATAGGGTATAGGCATAGGGCATCGGTCTAAGACTGTGATGATTTTGTTTTATATAAAACTACATGCTATTTACTTTGAAGTTTGAACTTGGATGTTTTAATCCTATACCAGCCTCCCAGACTGGCGACAAGCTCTGTCTAAACATGGATAAAACAAAGCTTAACGTTCTGAAGCGTAGTACCGGTGTATGTATACTGAGATGAACGCATCATGCATCTTTATCAGTCAATCAGATAATGACTGAATTGTTAACTAAGACTTAATGCGCAAGGGTATTTTTATAATCAACAGCAGAGCTGCCAAGTCTAACTGTTTACCCGTGGGGAGGCATGCACTGAACTCCAGGTACTTCACGGCTGGATTGTATAAATATCATGTTTTTTCAAGGAAAATGATAATCATTGATCAAATTCTACATCTCTGAATGCAGGGAATACGATTTAAGACTAGTATCTGTTCTTTAATCCGATGAAAAATTGTTTAGTTTAGTTTACTGAGTTCCTCACTCATTGATGAGCGCGGATTTCCATGCAACAGAGAATAATATTGCCCAATTGATAGGGGATCCGAGATACCTACGATTTAACGTCCTTATCCGATCGATAGGACGCGAAAGTCTAACCATTTAAAATACTAATGTCAATGTATATAAATGTAGCTCTTTTCCTCAGTTATTTAAAGACCTTGAATAGAGGTCAGTCCTGCGAAGGATATTGAACCCCTTGTCTTCCATCTTGAAAGGCAGGAGTGGTGACCAACACTACATGTGATGTTTAAGGGTCAAATAAGCAAATATTTTCCAACAGCGCACGCTTTCCAATCATTTAATACCTCTTGTCATTTTCTAATGCAGGAAATGCCATTGCAAATACCACAGAAAACACAACTAATTTTTCGGATGGGGGCATGCTAGTGAATTGCACAATATCATCGTCTCCACATTCCGTTTATAGTGACAAACGAGGCCTAGGTATTCATTCATCTGAACTTAATTGCAGGTAGCTCTCGTATAAAGTGGCCATACTTTCGCCTCTGACACTCTGTAAGTCACAGCCCCTTATTGAACATTATAGCTATTACTACAAGAACAGATAAAGCTATATATCCATGCAGTAAAAAACTTATTTTTTGTTTTGTTTTTGCATCGGATCTCGTGATGTTTATTTAGACTTTGTAAGCTTATTACACCTGTTTGCATAAATATATACCATACGTATATAAGGCTTTTGTGGATGATATGTCGCTAAGTGTTTTTGAAAAGAAAGCAAATATTTTTTTTACAAAATAGAGTTGATACGAATGTTGATTAGATTGTATCATGTGGTAATTTGTTAAATTCAATTGAGATGTAGAAATGATACCATCATCAGCTAATGAACCAGATTATTGCTATACAATAATGTATATTGTAACGAAACAATTTAGTGATATAAATTAATTACAATGTAACGATGGGGGGGGGGGGGCGATGTAGGGCCCCTGCCCAATATTTTCAGGCAAATTTAGAGGTGTTAATGGACCTTTCCCCTTATAACAAAAATGTTGATCTAGACAAACATTTCATCACAGCTTGAAAGAGCGTCACACAATTAGTAATATTCCAAAGTTTCGTTGCGAAATGTTGTAAAATGCGGATAATATAGCCCTGCGAAGTTTGCCGTTTTTCAGTCATTTTGTATTACAAACGGGAAATTGACAGCCCAATCGGCTGTTGGTGCATCAATTTCCCGTTTGTAATCTAAAATGACTGAAAAACGGCAAACT
Organism: Paramuricea clavata; assembly: GCA_902702795.2. Classification (NCBI taxonomy): domain Eukaryota; kingdom Metazoa; phylum Cnidaria; class Anthozoa; order Malacalcyonacea; family Plexauridae; genus Paramuricea; species Paramuricea clavata. The sequence continues at coordinate 32,908 of CACRXK020001146.1, read as the reverse complement.
TCGCAGGGCAATATTATCCGCATTTTACAATATTGCGCAACGAAACTTTGGAATATTACTAATTTTGTGATGCTCTTTCAAGCTGTGATGAAATTTTTATCTAGACTTGTCTAGATCAAAATTTTAGTTATAAGGGGAAAGGTCCATTGCAAAATTTTAGTTGCATTTCAGGGCTTCCTGATGATGTAAATATTCAGGATTTTCTCGGGGAGCATTAATTCCCATGCAGTGTTAAACACAGAGTCAGTTGCTTCAAACATTTCTTACAAATCCTTCAAAACTTAAAATTTACCTACGCAATTTGTTTGTCTGTTCGGCTTTTCAGTGCCAACTATGGCAGAGTCACCACAACAGCACATGCCGATTACTGTGGGGCCTTTTTTGCCTAACCCACCCTGTCAACTTTCCCTGTGGGAGGGAGCCGGAATACCCGGGGCAAAACCCACGACTTTCGGCAGGGCGTCGACTTTTACTCTTTCCACATGAGGACTGGGTTCGAGTCGCATTGGGAAAGTCCTCATTGAGATTTGCACCTGCGACCTTAGGGGTGAAGGGCAAGTGCGCTAACCACTTCGCCACCGAACAGTGCTTCCACTTACAAGGATTTTTCCCTGCAGCAAGGAAATATTGGTCCTTGCAAGGAATTTACAAGAAAATAAAATTTACAAGCAAATGGCAAGGAAAAATACAAAAATTAAAGGAAATTGCAAGGATTTCTGTAACTTATGCCAGTTACAAGTCTTAAACCCGAGTAAAAATCAACTTATAAATAGTATAGGTCTAACAAAAGAGGTACAGAAGAATCTGAAAATGCCATTTCCGGCGATCTAGGGACTATAAATTTCAAAATTTGCCGTTCAGCACCTTCTGCCATTCCACCCCTTCACCGTTATCAAGCACCTTACGCCCCTGGATGAACATAAACATATATGTAGAGCAGATACTTTCATGGAGGGAACTCTTGAAAGCTTGCCCGAATTTTCAGGCAATGTGATGATGCTCGATTTCTCGTAGGGTCTATGATACATTTGCCTCAAATTTTCTTGATTTTTTCCACTGTTTGGGTGGCAAGGAAATTTTGTGGGAAAAAAGAAATTTTGTGGGAAAAAAGGAATTTTGGACAAGCAGTTGTGGAAGCACTGCCACCGAAGCCCTATACTAAGCAATATTCCTACTCTGATCACAGAAACTTTTGATAGTGTAAACACAGTTAATAGAAGTAGGCGTAAACAGGCTTAAAAGCACATGTATATTAACTTAAAAGATAATGGCATGTCCATATTACACGCTTCGTAAAACCAACCTTCATCTTCACGGAGACGGACGGGCAGTCGCCCCGTCTAATAAGGATGCTCGGCTTAGGATTAACGTATTTGGGTGTGAAATTAGATGGTACCCAAAAATAAACACTGGGATTAAGCTGAAAAAATGCTAAATGACAACCTATTAACAAGGGAATGAGATGTTACAGTCGATATTAAACTCTTGTGACTAATAAGGCATTTAATAATTAAATAACAACCTATTAACAGGTATATATAATTATAAGGAATATATCGAGAAACGAAAGAATAGTTACGGGCTACTGACAGGCAAAGAAATAGGCGTTACTCTCATTGCTACATATGTACATTATTTAACAATACACATCGGTAAATTAAACTGCATGCTATATTGACATTGATGCTAATAAATCAGTTTAGGTTTTTTTAAGAACTGAACAAGATAGCTAGTCCAATACATGCATTGAAATGACATGTGAGAAAGTAATCTACCAAATATCATACTGCCAATTAAAAAAAGATTGTCCTTTGCAAACTTTAAATAGTGCTTATAATACTCCTAGCTATATCTAAATTCACTTTTAGCGCGAAATTCAGACAGGCATAGTAGGAATACACGTTATTCGAATTTGAATATGCTATGCTCAATTTACAATCGTAAAACAGAAGGAGGCAGAACCTTCACTGTAAGAACAATTATATAGACTGGAACAAATTAGATTTGAACGTTAGAAGTACACATTCTGTTTTTAGCTTTAGGCGTAGTATTTAGAAACAGTTTTTAGATGATCAAAAATGTGCAAATAGGTTGCAGCGTTAGGGTCGTGTTTTAATAATTTTAACTTTAAATAGGGACTGTGTTCTAATATCTTAAATTTTGTAAATTTTGAGGGCCACAAGTTTATCAGTTTCTTACTGTCACGTGTTTACCCTCAGTAAATAAAGTCTTTCACTTCACTTTACTTTAAACTCTAAATCTTAAACCTATACTCTAAGCGCGGAAAGCTTATAATGGGTGCACAAGTTTCAAGCTCAGACTATAGTAGTTGAATATTGCAGCTATTTGTGAATGAATTGTTATCATAAGGAGAGATTTACCATGTCTTTAAGAAATGGGCCCCATATATGCTTTCCAAACTGATTAAATGATGCTGCCATTATGCTTTGCACGCTTAAAATTTAAGGTTTACGGTTTAGAGTTTGCAACGGACAACCTTTTTTGAATTAGTTGTATATGAGTTGACACTATGTCGGAATATATAACTAGTATTTTACTGTGAGATAAAGTATAATGTATCAGTACACCTTTTAAACAATTAAAGAATGTACAGTATTAAAAAGTACAAATTATGATGTTGGCAAAATGTGTATGCCTGGTGCGGTATCATACATGCAGTTAAGTAAGTTATATCACTGGAATTGTTTCCAAAATCCTTGGCATTAAATATGGAAATCCAATTTTCATGGATAGTATGAAAATAGTATGGATATGTTATGCCTATGGATTGAATGATACAATTGCAACTGATTTCATAGTATGAATTTCCGTTTTTTCCCAGTGTGTTTAGTCTTTTACAGAGCTTGTAATTCCTGCATATAAATTACAATATTCTTATGACATAATACAAATGCAAACATCGAAAGCTTTCATAGAGAAGATTAATCAACTTTCAGGCAGGGGTCCAGGACCAAAACCAATAACGATCTCTTTGAATTACGAATCACAAACAGTCAAGTCAAGTTACCGCCACAATAAGACAAGAATGATCAGAACTTTTGAATGGTATATCAATTGTGATGATCTAAGATTTCACGCAATGCTATAGAATTTTCACAGACACGGCGACTTTGATTTTTGTATTGTACTGAGAGGGTAGGCCGGCAATGGTTTTGCATAAACAGTGGTTATAAAGGCTAGCCATTTTGACAGGAATGCCATTATTTGTTCTGAGTGCCGGTAGTGGCTCGAACTTCATCTTTGGTCCGTAATTCCTGCAAGGATCTTTATATACAAACAGCTATATATATATTTTAAGGTAAGGTTTTGTATTGAGTTAGCATAGATCTAATCTTTAGTGCAGATGATATCTCAAAAACGGGAATCATATTAAAGGTATAGCTATATTCTATATGATAACCTGCCGTGGCTAATGAGTAATGTCTGAATGCTCTGAACGGAATATATGTCAAATGAGGGGTCCATTCATGAGGTAGGATTAATTCTACTCCACAATACATAGAGTATACTGCCTATATACACTGAACCATCACGTTTGAGGTATCGTTTTCAGGCAGCTCATGAGACAGAAATCACGGCAGCTTATATTGTATAGAATACTACCAAACTGAACCATCACGTTTGAGATAGATTATAGATACAATGCGAAAATAGATCTATACATATAAGCAAGTTAATGTATATTTGGGGAAATATGTATAATCAATTCGCGTTCAAGGTTTACGCAGTTGCACAGCGCCGTATCATAGCATACAGCCGGACCACCGCAGTCAGTTAATGAACTACGCAAATATAGGTCGAATTCGTCGTAACGAGTATTGCGTTTATACACCAAGAAATGATCAGATGAACTGCATTTTCTTTGCCTATATGTTCGTCCCGTCTCTATAGTATATAAATCTGAGCAGTTTATTAAAGATATCTGATCATAAGTAGCAAAGAGCCGTATAAAAAATGCATAAATTATATGCATCGTACAATAAGCGTTTGTCATATACATATAAATTATAAACTAATGATATTACATATTATTGATATGCTTCCGGTTTAAATATGGATATATAGCTAACAGGTAGATATACCTTGTAAAACTTATAGCCCAATAGAGCAAAAATAATCCCTAAAATTTTACACCAAATTTTCTAGCGACTTTAGCAGAGAATATATAGCCCCCTTTAGTAAGTTATAGATTTAAGGGCAGATGTGAAATATGTTAATATGAAAAGATTAATTAAGTCATGAGTTAGCACTTCGCTAAATTAAAATGTTTTGAAGATTAAATGAGAGTGAAATATAGATACTTTAGCAAAGTGTGAAATGAGGATTTAACTAAAAGATTACATGTTGAAAGATTAATGCTTAACCACGATTTCCATGATCATGTGTTTTAGAAAAACCACAGTTAAAAAAAACCCAAATGAGATACTTATACTGTATCGATTACAAGCAATTACTCAACTTGTCATTGGTTTAAATTTTTTGAAGATTATATATTGATTATATTGAATAAACTTATACTGAATTGACTGTAGTGGAATATCAAATGTATATAAGAAAAAACAAACCGTTGCGCCGTAAATATCCAAACATCGCGTGAACTTTTCGGTATGACCTAATTTGAGCATGACGATTTCAATTCATTTTTTGCAAAGATCTGTAGACAGTAAGATGAAAACGGAAAGCCGTGGTCTGTGTGAATTGAGAGGAATTAATTTAACTACCTTTTTAAAACTGATATACGGCTCTCCAACACAATATATTGTAGATTTCAACAGTATTACAGTGCCTATATCAAAAGTTTCCGGGTATATTTCCTCGCTGCTAGATCACAGCAGATGTTTATCGCTGTTTCCTGAGTAGACGCATCTCACACGGTGCAGAAAAGTGTTCAGACCACTTGTGTATCTCAATAACGATCTCATTATTGAACGCCATTATAGGGATTGATTACTATACTTTGGTTCGCCTTTGCCCTTTGAGATTTTCAGCCCGGAAATATGAGCCGATTTCAGGCTGTCGACAAGGAGTTTCAAGTTAGAAATTAAAAGCATAAAATTAGAAAAGTCGAGCTCTAACCAACTGAGCTACAGAGAGACAGTTGTCAAGCTCTAACCAACTGAGCTACAGAGAGACAGTTGTCGGGCTCTAACCAACTGAGCTACAGAGAGACAGTTGTCGAGCTCTAACCAACTGAGCTACAGAGAGACAGTTGTCGAGCTCTAACCAACTGAGCTACAGAGAGACAGTTGTCAAGCTCTAACCAACTGAGCTACAGAGACAGTTGTCGAGCTCTAACCAACTGAGCTACAGAGAGACAGTTGTCGAGCTCTAACCAACTGAGCTACAGAGAGACAGTTGTCGAGCTCTAACCAACTGAGCTACAGAGAGACAGTTGTCGAGCTCTAACCAACTGAGCTACAGAGAGACAGTTGTCGAGCTCTAACCAACTGAGCTACAGAGAGACAGTTGTCAAGCTCTAACCAACTGAGCTACAGAGAGACAGTTGTCAAGCTCTAACCAACTGAGCTACAGAGAGAGAGTAATTGTCGAGCATCAAGCACATGTTAAGTTCATGTGTAAATAATATACTATATATAGACACGTACCATTCATGATATCGATCTTAAGACCTGCTCAACCGAGCCTAACATATTGTCGGCACAATTCACTCTAAAAAACACTTTAGTTTATACAATTTAAAAGAATTTGCCACTATGCATGGGCATTGCGATTTGAACAAGGTCGGGCATAAACAGCACTATTTAATGCGGTGCAATTATACAAGGTCTACTGATCCCAGAGCAGATTTTATCTATATTAATTTAAAGCTTAACCAAAAAGACCACTTGTTTCGTTCTTTTAATAATCATGACTTGTTTATGTGTGTTATTACAATGAAAGCGGACAAATCCGTGGGAGAATTGGTAGCCAAGTTGATTTTAGTTTTTAGTTTTAATATAAGCTTTCGTACATCATTATACGAGGAGTTAAACAACAGATAAAACTCAAATCAAGGCTTAACTCCTTATTGCTTCGGTGTCCTAACAAATTTGGATCAATTAATTTTGTATTCAATGCTTGAATTCGAACGCTTTTACCACAGAATTCATTGGCGCTCTGAAACCAAAGCATCTACACAATACCAATTTGTCTCGACCACGCCCATACAAGCCTTACATTTAAACCTATTTGGCATTTGCTGAAGATTAATGCATGATTCCCCAGCTATGGACGAAATTTTGATCTAGACAAGAAAGAGGGAAATCCATTACCATAGCCGGAAAGAGCGTCTTAAAATGAGTAAAACTGCAAAGTTTGATTGCGAATTGTTGTAAAATGAAGCAAATATAGCCCTGTGAAGTTAATCGCAAATTTTGAATATATTTGTATTATTTTTGAGCCGAAAGTGGTTATATTTACCGCGCGTAATACAAATATACTGTACAAAATTTGTGAACTTCACAGGGCTATATTTTCTTCATTTTACAACATTTAGCAACCAATCTTTGCAGTTTTACTCATTCTAAGACGCTCTTTCTAGCTGTGGTGTTGGATTTCGTTCTGCTTGCCTTCTATCTCATCTTATATCAAACCGTTTAAATGCTTTGAATTCGAACGCTTTTTTGCCACAGAATTCATTGGCGTTCAGAAACCAAAGCATCTCCGCATACCAATTTGTCTCGGCCCCACCCATGCAAGCCTTACATTTCAACCTATTTGCTGAAGATTAATTAAGATCGACACATTTTTGCGCAACAATCTGCCATCGAGAGCAGATGGTGCAGGTCGTAGTCTACTGACACTCAGGAGCAAGAAGATTTAAACGGCGTCTGTCAATTCAACATTTATTGATCAATTTGGTGAACAAATATATTCAGATCAACAGCCGGTGATAACAATGCATGCACCATCTGTTCCACAATTCGCATGTTTTTTTTTTCTGTGTTGGTGTTATGTACCCAGGTGAATATGATGTCTGTGATGTTACTCTGCACGAGTGCATATCCACACCGGACAAGCTTGAAAAATATGCATCATGGCGCGCACGGTGGGAATCGAACCGTTTTGTCTGAAAACCCCGCTTACCCGCGATTCAATATTTCAACACACAAATATGGACATTGAAAAGCTAACTTGCCCTTGAGAGATATTTATAGCGTTAAGTCCAAACAATTTTATTAAAACACTAATCTTTATTTGACAAACATACCTCCTGTGGGAGTTCGAGTATACAGCGGATCTCTTTAATAACCTTGGCATTGGCTTGCAAAACACTGAAACACACCCTATAACATCAACGATCAAAAACCAATTTATAGTAATTTTTAAATTCCCGGAAACCTAAACAAAATCAATTTTATTCATGGATAGCTCTATCAGACCTATCAGTTCTAAACTGTTCTTGCAGTAAGGGTCATCTCTTATTGATCCGGCTTCACTACAGGAGGAAACCTAAACTAAACTAATTTATTTATACTGGATGGCTCTATCAGTCCTATATAAACTGTTCCTCCTAGAGGTCCAGTAAGGATCATCTCTTGTTGATCCAGTGTTACTACAGGAAGAAACATAAGCTAAACTAACTCTATTTATACTGGATGGCTCTATCAGTCCTATATAAACTGTTCTCCCTAGAGGTCCAGTAAGGATCATCTCTTATTGATCCATGCAGTGTTACTACAGGAAGAAACATAAACCGGCTAACTAAATTTATTTATATTGGATAGCTCTATACCAGTTCAAAACTGTTCTTCCTTGAGGTCCAATAAGGATCACCTCTTATTGATCCAGTATTACTACAGGAGGAAACCTTAATTACTAAACTAACTTTATTTATACTATACAACTCTATCAGATCTAAACTGTTCTCTCTAGAGGTCCAGTAAGAGCCATCCCTTATTGATCCAGTGATACTACAGGAGGAAACCTAAACTACACTAACTTCATTTATAATAGATAGCTCTATCAGTTCTAAACTGTAACACGCAGACCAACGCCCGAAATTGCAATGCAAGGTATAATCTAATTTACGAGGGAACAGAGATCACACTGTCATCTGAATTGGCAATCAAAACATACGCTATATACATCAATAGCACAATTAACCAGAAATTCATTGATCTTTAGAATTGTATATCATGATTGATGAATTATTGCCGCAGGAGGCCCCTGAGATAGCACAAACATTGAGATGCGTTTAATTGAGTCCACGGGAGATGACATAAAGTACAAGTTCGTATTTTCTTTGTGAAAACAAATAAACCATGTTAAGTTCTTGTGTCAAGTTTCAAATAATCGTATGAGTGATAGGTCGGCTTTGAAATGCATGTTCTAGAAGTTATTAATTTGTCGGCATTCATAGGGCATTGTTTCAGGAGTATACATCATTTGCTCAATGCTTTGTAATGTTGCATTTATAACATGCCTAGGAAATATTTGCTTTATTAATTAACTATTAACTCAGTAAACAAATAATCAATGAATGCAACAATAGACTATTAACACTTTATACTGGGCCTCTAAGCCTAAGGAGAACACTTTCGAACTGATAGAGCTATCCAGTATAAATAAAGTTGGTTCAGTTTAGGTTTCCTCTTGTAGTAACATTGGATCAATAAGAGATGATCCTTACTGTACCTCTAGGGAGAACAGTTTGGAACTGATAGAGCTATCCAGTATAAATAATGTAAGTTTAGTTTAGGTTTCCTCCTGTAGTAACACTAGATCAATAAGGGATGATTCTTACTGGACCTCTAGGAAGAACGCCCAAGAGCAGTTTAGAACTGATAGAGCTATCCAAGTACAAATAAAGTTAGTTTAGTTTAGGTTTCCTCCTGTAGTAGGCCTAACACTGGATCAATGATAAAGATGATCCTTACTGGACCTCTAGGAAGAACAGTTTAAAACTGATAGAGCTATCCAGTATAAATAAAGTCAGTTTAGTTTAGGTTTCCTCCTGTAGTAACACTGGATCAATAAGAGATGATCCGTACTGGACCTCTAAGGAGAACAGTTTCGAACTGATAAAGATATCCAGTATAAATAAACTAAAGTTAGTTCTTGTCCATGATAAATATAGTGAAATCAAAATGAAACCAAATAAAACATCTGTACCGCGAAGCAACCAAATTTTCATTACAAGTGATCAATCGACACTAACAAGGACTTTATTATAAAATGCCTAAAATTCCTTAGTAAAATAATAACAGGAGAGGCATAACAGATTCTAAATTAATTAGTCTGAGCGCGAGAATGACAGGACATTCGTCAACGACTCGTTTAAACAAACATGGGGGGGTCAGTGTGCGTTGTAATTGTAGAATTTATACATCAAACTGCCCGTTGTTTGTGTCTGAACTACGGAAGAATAAAATACTTCGTATGGTAGTTTCTTTTGAATATTTTAAGCAGAATTTCGAAAAAGGTTGAAGTTCTGTTATGTTGAAGTTCTGTTATGTTGAAGTTCTGTTATGTTGAAGTTCTGCCTCTGTTGTGTTGAAGTTTACTCCATTGAGTCGCATATATTGTACCCTGATGCACCCTACTTTATTACTTTACTCTGTCTAACGCCAGACGATCTTACTCGTCAAGGGGAGAGCACTGGCGCTTAATGGGTTAACTAGTCTATCTGCCTATGTGTCTAGTTAATCCATCGAGTCGCATTGCACTCTACTTTATTATTTTACTCTGTCTAACGCCCGACGATTTTACTCGTCAAGAGGAGAGCGCTGGCGCTTAATGGGTTAACTAATCCTATGTGTTTAGTTAACCCATTCGGCCGTATTCTAAAAGCTCACTCACACAGTCACACTCAATGAGTGGAGGTTCAATGTGAGCCTCCCCCGAGTGCCATTGCTGTTTTTGAATAGCTGGAGGGCTGTTGTCATACCTTACTATGTGACTACTCACCCTCCAGCTATTCAAAAACAGCATTGACACTCAAGAGAAGCTCAGATTGAACCTCCACTCATTGAGTGTGAGTGAGCTTTTAGAATACGGGCGTTTGAGTCGCATCGAGCCCTGATGCGCCCTACTTTATTACTTTACTCTGTCTAACGCCAGACGATTTTACTCGTCAAGGGGAAAGCGCTGGCGCTTATTGGGTTAATTATGTTTTTTCCGCTAGTTTCATTTCTCAATCTGCAGTAGTGTCAAACTACGAGACAGTCGCCCCCTGTGGGTCAAATTAACTCCTAGTGCGCAATGGGATCTAGAGTTATCATAACCTTGTTTGCGCTTATAACATATGTATTTGTTAATTTTCCGCTCATACGCTTATGTCAATAACATGCCGACGTTGTCTTTATTTTCAGTCGATAGCCAGCAATAACATCGAAGACTAATAAACAAAGTTGCAATTGTTCAAAAAGCTACTCGAAGACTCGTATATAAGCTTCGACGCAAAACAAAAGAACTGACGCAGTATATGTTAAATATTGGATGTGAATCTCATTAGCATAATTTCCGTGCGTGATAATAAAATTGGCGACAAAATCAAGCTAACAGGTTGGTGATAACATATTTTGTAATAATATCCGTAGTTCAAGCGATCTCTGTATCTCAAACGTGGTGGTCTAGTGTAGGTAGTATTCTACAATAAGCTGTCGCGGTTTGTGTCTAAACTACCTGAAAAAGATATCTCAAACGTGGTGGTCTAGTGTAGATAGTATCTACAATAGCTGTCGTGGTTTGTGTCTGAACTACCTGAAAAAGATATCTCAAACGTGGTGGTTCAATGTAGGTAGTATTCTACAATAAGCTGTCGTGGTTTGTGTCTGAACTACCTGAAAAAGATGTCTCAAACGTGATGGTTCAGTGTAGGTAGTATTCTACAAGAAGCTGTCGTGGTTTGTGTCTGAACTACCTGAAAAAGATATCTCAAACGTGGTGGTCCAGTGTAGGTAGTATTCTACAATAAGCTGTCGTGGTTTGTGTCTGAACTACGGCAACTACCTGAAAAAGATATCTCAAACGTGGTGGTGCAGTGTAGGTAGTATTCTACAATAAGCTGTCGTGGTTTGTGTCTGAACTACCTGAAAAAGACTTCTCAAAGTTAACGTAGTGGCCCAGTGGCGGGCAGTGCAGCTAGGTTAGTAAATAAGTTGTCGTGGTTTGTGTATGAACTATCCGAAAAGATATCTCAAACGTGGTGGTCCAATGAAGGTAGTATTCTATAATAAGCTGTCGCTATTTAGCCTATTTTGCGCTGGAAAAGGCCAGACGAACTTTATTAGTGTATGTATGCAGCTAAATATCCGTAAAGCCGGTTTTCCACTAGGCGGAATTTTGCGCGCGGAGCGGAATTTTTCTTTGTCTTGTGATTTCTCGGGTGGAACTAATTAGAAAAGACAAGGAAAAATTCCGCTCCGCGCGCAAAATTCCGCCTAGTGGAAAATAGGCTTAAACAGCAATAATTTAACAGTTGATAACCCATTACCCTCTCGAGGTTTCCACTAAAAACATTCGGTCGATCAAATGCAGACCACACACTTGTATTTAATATGCATTTATTATTGGTTGCGCCTCTCTGATTGCACTGATAAGATTTAGAAAGACAACAAGCGAGAATTTTTTTAGTTTATCTGAAATCAGACACACTGACACAGGCTGACATACAAAAACAATTACAGTTAAATATCAAAATTTAATAAATAACACGATAGAGGTATAGTTTAGAGCCATACAGGGTGGTTTTCGCTATTAAAGTTTCTGTGATCACAGTAGAAGTTTTGCATTGGCATTTCTATGTTTTGAAAGATTGGCGTAATGTTTGAGGGAGCTGACTCCATGCAAGGACAAATTTATTACATTTTGGTTAAACTTGGAATCAACTTGGATGAGAAATTAGGAAGACAATTCCCATTAATCATTATAGACTAATTTTTTATCTTGGCAAAAAAAGTATATTCCCAGAAAGAGCATACTAAAATGAGTAAAATTACAACGTTTGGTTGCGAAATGTTGTCAAATGCGGAAATATAGCCTTGCAAAGTTCGCAAATTTTGTATACTTTTGTATTGCGTGCGGAAATTGCTACCACATTTGGGCCGAAAATGCGGTAGCAATTTCCGCACGCAATACAAAAGTATACAAAATTTGCGAACTTTGCAAGGCTATATTTTCCGCAATTTACAACATTTCGCAACCAAACTTTGCAATTTTACTCATTTTAGTATGATCTTTCTAGCTGTGGTGATTTATTGCATCTCCTTGCCTTGTTTTAAAATTAGTCTATAATGGGAATTGTCTATCTCTTTACATATATGATTAATTCGCTCTGTGCAACAGCCGTAAATTATTTTTATAGTATCATTCAAGCTGACAATTGAATATAGAAGTCGATAGGTTGTTTTGGTGGCAAATTGCGTGTCATTGTGTCTGTGTGTATTTTGAGGAAACATAAATCACAGACGCGGTTGCCGAACTTCGATAAGACAATTTGCATGCATAAGTCATTAGGTGCGTCCACTTTTAAAACCTCCCATTTCCTTGCGAAACAGAAGGTTAGGAAATGGGAACAAATACGCGTGGGTTGATCTCATTTTCAATTCAAGCAAAGTATAAGGAAGTAGGATGCCGGCTTCCTTGTATAGTTCCTTTCAATCTTAGCCAAACAAGTTCAGAACAATGACAATGCATATATGTCTGTAGAATGTTAGAATTTCAAAAGCTAATTTTATTTATATTGGATAGCTCTACCAGTTGTAAACTGTTCTTCCTAGAGATCCAGTAAGAATCATTTCTTATTGATCCAGTGTTACTACAGGAGGAAACCTAAACTAAACTAACTTTATTTATACTGGATAGCTCTATCAGTTCTAAGCTGTTCTTCCTAGATGTCCAGTAAGGATAATTTCTTATTCATCCAGTCAGTGTTACTACAGGAGGAAACCTAAACTAAACTAACTTTATATTTACACTGGATACTCATAGCTCTATCAGTTCTGAACTGTTTTCCCCAAAGGTCCAGTAAGGTTCATCTCTGTTATTTCCTGTGATAATGTGTTATTTCCGAAGCCGAAAAGGAAGGGCAACGCCTGATTATCTCCCAACAAACTTCATCATTGCTTTATGTACAAATTTTATTACTTGTTATGATAATAACAGTAGAAAATGGATCAAAGATAATAAATTAACGCCACCTCACTCCTCGGAGGCGGCATTTTTAATTACAACCATTTGGCAACGACTCAATCTCATATCCTCTAGATCTAGTTCCTGAAATTACCACAATCGATTGAAACCGATGATGACGTTGCCTTTTGGGGCCGGAATAAATTTCGTTTTGATTTCCTCCTGTAGTAACACTGGATCAATAAGAGATGATCCTTACTGGACCTCTGGGGAGAACAGTTTAGAACTGATAAAGCTATATCCAGTATAAAATATAAGTTTAGTTTAATTAGGTTTCCTCCTGTAGTAACACTGGATCAATAAAAGATGATCCTTACAGGACCTCTAGGGAGAACAGTTTAGAACTGATAAAGCTATCAAGTTTAAATAAAGTTAGCCGATCGAGCTTCGACCAAACCCTAGTACGCCAACTCAAATCTATAAACCCCAAAGCGCTTGGAAAATTCAAGAAATGCCCACATATCGCTAAATCTTCTGTTGAAAGCGACAGGATTAGGGACCCAGTGAGGCTATTGTCCGGCAAAGTTAGCAAGGAACCAACACAATATAACTTAATGCCATAAACGAGTGTGTATTTAATCCTCGACAAATAACAAGAATGTTTGGTAAAATCGTACTAAGTCGAAGCATGTATTAAGTCAATAAAAGGAACTATACGTTGGGCTCTTCAAATTGCAACCGCTTTAGTTGGTGGGAGAGTAATTAAACTGTATATATAGTTACTGGGATATTGTTCTGGAACTATAGTCTGTATAGAAAAGCAACAAATTGTCAAAATTGAAAAGTGCTTGCAATTATTTTCGTGGTACATCAAAAAAATTCCACGTATATAGGAAGGTAAATTTGTTTTTCTTGTATTTTGTGATACCACTTATAACCATAGTCGTATAGTAAACTATATGTTAAAACTATATTATAACTGTATTTATGCTGCTGAATATACGGGATTATAGCTTCATCAGTTGTAAACTGTTCTCCCTCTTGAAAAAAGGAGAACGATCTCTTCATATGGGCCTTTTGACCGAAGCTACATGCAATATACTGATAACACTGGTGCGTGTGCTATTATACAATGTCCTTGAGTTAGAATATATTGCGCTATACCTCTTTTCTTATTTAAAAGAAGAAACTATTATGCAAGGATCCTATAATTCCAATGCTATCTAATTCTATTCTCTCTCCAGAGCTTTCAAAATGCGAAAGCATTCGAAACACCAATGCATGGTATGTTCATATACTATACTGATGAGCCCGCTTAGTATCGTATCGTCGTATCGTAAAAATTTATTTCAAGACGCTAGGCTCATCAACATACGTTGGTTTTCATGAGGGGCGTCGTCAATTCATATACAAAGTATTTACAAGAAAAATACGTAGAGACAAAGAAAGACTATTTACAAGAGTGCATGCTGAATATATACAGGAGGCGTGACGCATGGGACGGGAAAATTTTAAATTACATGAACGGCTCGATACTATATTATAGGTCGAAATCGGCAAAAAATTGTCCATTCCGGTCAGGTGAAATAAAGCTTTCCGATGGAAAATTTGACCCCATTTGACTGAGAACCCACCTAGTGCAATGTGAGATCTCAACTACCCCGGCCGGCTCATTTCTCATGTGAACGCAAATTGAATTTTATATGCGTTTAACAAATTAAGGGCATCCAGACTTGCGCTCATATGAAAAGACCGTCGAAATTTAAAGAACGCCACAGCGCTTACACTAGTAAATATGGTATATATAGACTATAGTTCCCAGCCCACTCAATATCCCGGCGCGTTATATATGACATTGATTGAAGAGAAGTTAAAATAGAACATTAGCTCCCCATGGCAATATATAAACATTAACATGACATAGTATATGGTCTACCTAGATGACAGTGTATTTAATGCGGTCACATAAGCTACAGGGAGCCCCAGCGTGTCATTGTAATTGACAGCGCAAATACCAGCTTGCAATTACATGGCTCAATAAATGCTCCTATATCAGTTGATTTGTGAGAAAAGTATGCTGTTGATCATTTTTCCTCTGTGAGTTGTCGTTATTACAAAATAATTAAAAATAGAATCGGCTACGGCCGCCAAGTCTACAACTCTTAGAAATATCTTATTTTGGTATACTCGACAATTAAGTAAAGGAATCATTTAATTTTTTATAGTAAATGCATTTCTCGTTTGAGATTGTTTTATAGCTGATGTCGCTACCAATTGTGCAAACTTCACATCTTATAAATAATAACCTCAACAGCACAACTAACTATTGACAAATGAATTTGACAAAGAATATAAGGCATGAATTATCAATCGTAATATTTTTAGTTGGAATATAATATACATGACATTCAAATGGTTTTTCAACGATATAAAATAAATTCACTTAAAAAAATTATAGAATTGTATAAGATTTCCAAGTTTCTGGAATACGCTAGAAAGGCCACGATTGGCCGAAATTTTACCTGTCAATCATTTTCGAGATGACTCTAAATTATCTAAATCCCACAAGTTGCAGTTGGGTTAAGGTTAAGATAAGAGATACCACAATATACAAGTATTTAGCATTTCAAGTTTTGGGAAACAGCCACTGAAGAATCCCACTGCAAGCTCGATTTTAGTACTCGATCACAATGGTCGTGTAAATATAAATAACTTTCGCCAGAGCCCATGCAGTTCTAGACCTGCTACGAATGCTAACAAGGTTTCCGTTCTTTCATTAGCGAAGATATAAACATTTTGTTTTTTGCTTACTTCACAGTTAAATAAAGCTGCTTACAAGGAAACGGGCATATAATTCGACTGTTTTACTAGAAACGTCAAGTGCCAACTGGATCAATTTTGAATCGCGGATTTAATCAATTTGATAAGGTATTGTTTTATAGTTTGTAAATGTATTGTAACTTTAGCAGAGCTATACTATATTGGGAATGTGCTTTTAACGTATAGTTGAATAAAGCTAGAATATAAGGCACTACGTTGATAATTAGACTGCTTTACGTACAAAGCTGTTAACTGGATTAAATTTGAATCGGATTTGAGCATTTAGAGGTAATTTCTGGTGGTTTATTAATGTAGTAACTTTAAAAAGAAGTATTTCGGAATGCGTTTTAATACGAAGACACGCTGGTAGCTCTTTGTTGCGAAATGAAGTTATATCGCGTCACATGCCAATACAAAAGAGCTGACTTCGTTTTATTCATACTGGATAACCGTATCGGTTCTCTCTAAGATGTCCGCGTTGTTCTCGCCAGAAATGACAAAGCGCATTAGTGCGTATTGCGTCTTAATGGCTTAATCCTGGTTTCCATATGTTCGTAATGGCTATATTATCCGCATTTTACAACATTTCGCAACGAAACTTTGGAATATTACTAATTTTGTGATGCTCTTTCAAGCTATGATGAAATTTTTGTCTAGATCAAAATTTAGTCTATATATAATGCAAATGGTCCATTGATGGCGTCAGACACTGTAAAATAATGTGGATATAATCAAATATGCTTTCACATCAAGCCTTCAAGAATTACGCGCTTACCTATATACTTAGCCTAGACTATTATATTTTTTACAACATTAGGGCCATTTATACGGGACAAAATAAGACGCGACTTACAATAAGACGCGACTTAAATAAGACGCGAGTTTGTCGTATAAAAGGTACAAAATTCTTATGTAAGACGCGTCTTGGATAAGACGCGTCTTATACATAAGAACAGGACTTTTAGCTGTTCTTATTTAAGTCGCGTCTTAAATAAGAAATTTTAGACAAAAATTCTAACTACACATGCCCGAAACTTGAAACAACGTAAAATTATTAGCCTTGCATATTCAAACAAAAACAACCAAAACAACATTATAGCTATAGCAAGTAAATAAGAATAAATCCGTAGAGAACCATTTATGCGATAACTCAGCTTATATAAGACGCGTCTTATGTAAGTCACGGCTTATTTTGTCCCCTATAAATGGCCCTAATGTCTTTTAACTGTGTTTATCCTCACCCATCCTGTCAACTTTCCCTGTGGGAGAAAACCCACGACTTTCGGCAGGGCGTTCACAGACTCTTTTCACATGAGTCCGTATCATAGATATCTTATATAGACTACATAGCGCATCTCTTTTAGTAAAATTGAAGCCAAGAATATTCCAGCGGTTACCCCCATTTGAATAGATGGCGGCCATATTGGAGTTTCCCACTCGCTAATAAACGCTTAAAAAACAACAATAACTTTCATCATTTGAATAGTTTGAAAATGCAGTTGAATAGGTTTAACTTAATGTTTAAGTTCCGTGTTTAAAAAATAGAAAACATACGAATCTTCTCATTTCGTGGGAATATCCTGAGTCTGCAATCACGGCTTCAATTTTTGAATTGGAGAATAGGGAGAGATGCACAATCTAATGTATATAAGATATCTATGGTCCGTAGCGAGAATCGAACCAACGATCTTTATAGAGGTGACAGGCGCTTGCCTCGACAACAGAATTTCTTTCGTCGGGAGTTAGTAGCGTGGATGAATGACGGAGGGGATCAGGAAGTTGATACTGAGAGTGCGTCAGTGCGCATCGCGCCTTGTAGTAGATCAATAAGTGATTTTGGCAGACAGTGCTCTCAGCCCACTTGACGAACACGCTGTTCTGCATGCATGGTGTTAAGTACTGTTTACATGCACTATACTACAGGCCTTGGCCTGGCTTTGGCCAGACCAATGTAAATGTGGCCCGTTTGCACCATCACACTGGCATTTTGAGACTGGCTCACTTTGGCCTCGAATTTTGCAATACATTTTGTGTAGTTTTACGTGTTGTGACGTTGTCCGCTGGTTGGCCGTTAATCTCGCACAACGCGGGCACAGGTTGTCATGGAAATAAGGCCCAGGCTAGGGCCAAAAGTGTTTACTTTGCCACAAGCCTAGGCCTAGGCCACCGGTTGTAGTGATTTCCTGGTAATCGTTCCATGTTTCGCGCACCAATATAGTAAACGTTATGTAATGGATATTATAGTGTACTGAAAAGTTCACTAGATGCCTCCATACACATATATACACACCCTAACCCTAACCCCAACCTTAAACCTAACCCTAACCCCTAACCCTAATACCTAACCCTAACCTATATTGGTGCGCGAAACATGGAATGATAACCGATTTTCTCGCCTAGGTCAGATTTCCTGGCCTAGGTCAGGCCAAGGCTAGGCCAAGGTCTGTTTACACTGTCAAAATGTAGAGTAGGGTACGTAAACACGACTATACAGAGTACAATAGCGAGCTCAAGCGATACAGAACGACAACGCTCTACCACTGCAAACAAACTCGTTGAACTAAATGATGATAAGGAAAATCTGTCGTCTATTATCCATCGTATAAAATTAATACAGTTTAAGGATCGAGGAATGGACCATTCGCATTATAGACTAAATTTTGATCTAGACAAAAATTTCATCACAGCTTGAAAGAGCATCACAAAATTAGTAATATTCCAAAGTTTCGTTGCGAAATGTTGTAAAATGCGGATAATATAGCCATGCGAAGTTTGCCGTTTTTCAGTCATTTTGCATTACGCACGGGAAATTGACAGCCCAATCGGGTGTTGGGGCATCAATTTCCCGTTTGTAATACAAAATGCGGACTGAAAATTGCAAATTTCGCAAGGCTATATTATCCGCATTTTACAACATTTCGCAACGAAACTTTGGAATATTACTAATTTTGTGATGCTCTTTCAAGCTGTGATAAAATTTTTGTCTAGGCGAAGCACAATAAATAAAATAAATAAATACATAAGATTGCAGGATTTATGGTTCAGAAGAGTTCTAGGATCTAATTTGAAAATAACCATTGTCTCAGCTTGAAATGTAGCCGTTGGCGTTATACAAAAAGACGTGATCATCTGTGATTTTCCGTTGTAAACACAACGAGAACGACATCTGAGATCAGTTAATTCACTATTTCTTTTCTACGATATTACGATTGCTATTATACTATTTGCAGTCGTCGATGTGTCCTCCTTGCAACGGTTCTCAGTTAATGTCGGTAGTTTCTAGTTTTTGAAGTGTAAAATTTAAGGCTGCTGCCTTTGTCACGTCTCGTACTCGATCAATTACAAGGAGTGACGAGCAAGCATTACAATAATTGTCACGTCTCGTACTCGATCAATTACAGGGAGTGACGAGCAAGCTCGAGCAGATAATCTACAAACTACACGGGGTTTCGGTTTCGGTGGGGTTAGTCGTGCATGGGTTGGATTCTCGCTACGAACTCACGTGAAAAGAGTCATTCAACGCTCTGCCAAAAGTCGTGGGTTGTCTCCGGGTGCTCCGCGGGTTTTTTCCCACAGGGAAAATCGACAGGGTGGGTTAGGATAAACACAGTTAAGAAAGTAATATCACAATTGTTGTAAAAGACAAAACAGTCTAGGCTCAGTAATTACTATTACGTGAGCGTAATACTTGATAAAACACAAAACAATAATAGTAATACTTGCTATAAAGCGCATTTGATTCACCGATGTAAACTTGCTCTACTGATAGAAATGCTATAATCGTAATTGTAACACTATAGGAACTGACTACTGATTTCTGTGTTCAGTTTGAAATTATCGATACTATATCCAAGGAATCCAAGGAATTATCGATACCATGGTCCAATATACTTGCTTAATTTCTTGAACAAATTAGGGCAGTAAAATTATACCTTTCAAGATCCAAATAATAGTAGCTTTTTCCTGTTCCCAAAAAATCTCTTGAGTCTTGGCAACAGAAGAGAAATTGACAATTCCTATTATATAGACTATACTTTTTATCTTGTCAAAAAAAGTACTGATATTCCCGGAAAGAGCATACTAAAACTACTAAAATTGCAAAGTTTGGTTGCGAAATGTTGTAAAATACGGAAAATATAGCCATGCAAAGTTTGCAATTCAGTTGTATACTTTTGTATTGCGTGGGAAATTGCTAACATTTTCGGGCCCAAATGTGGTAGCAATTTCCGCATGCAATACAAAAGTGTACAAAATTTGCGAACTTTTCAAGGCTATAGTTTCCGCATTTTATAACATTTCGCAACCAAACTTTGCAATTTTACTCATTTTAATATGCTCTTTCTAGCTGTGGTGATTTATTTGCATCTCTTTGCCTAGTTTTAAAATCAGTATAAAGTGAATTGTCTATTGCTGGCCGCTTCAACACTCAACAGCTGAAGATATTTATATGCAACGCCAACGACTAAATTTTTCTCACACTTTCAAATTTGTGCAGACATTTCGTCGTGTGGTTTCTATAAAGACTTTTTTTTTACTTTCTACTGAGATGTCTTAAAGTATACTTTCTCACGCATACTTTGTCCTAAGACCTTGAATCTCACTTTAAAACGTGTGAAATAACACCTGGGTAATCCTTATTTTCAAGTAAAGCTGTTGAGAGATTATAGATGCATGCCAAATCCATCTGCAGTTGAAATCGAAATCAGTTTTCTATTCTAATTTTGGCATCAGAGAGTCACTTAATATTATGTCGTATATGCTACTTAAAATTAAGAGAATTGTTTACATATGCTAAAATGTTTCGTTTTTGGGACTTTTAAATTTCAAATTGTATATAATGCATATAGCAAAGAATATATTTCTTCTTCTTATAAATCTGCTTTAAAATCTTTTGCGAAAGCAAACGGTATAAATGTTTAAAATGAAAAATCTTACATCGAAGATAAAATTATCATGAAAGTGTGATACATCCGATGACAAGCTGTCGTGGTTTTGTGATCATATCAGGCTCAGGGACCTAAAAAAGATTACAAGAACCATCTTTCTTTTACCAAATACAAACCGCGACAGCTTAATGATAGGATTTTATGTGATATAGTATAGACACCCATGCGTGCAGTTTTAATCTTCGTATTAGGAAACTAAGCTGACAAACAAAACTAGCAAGAACCCTTACCAAAGACATACTGAAAATTTTCCGGATGAGAAAGCCATCAAGCCAATATCGAGTGAAAAAACTCAAGTGGCTTCTTGGACACGTCATATAGACATATGTTTTTCATTGGATGACATATATATTTGCTCCACCTGTATATTAATTTAAAACTCTTGTTCCTTAGTTATTTGCCGTCATTATTCTCCTGTACCTCGTGGCTTATAAAGAGTTTCCTGTTGGCTTGAAAGCTTTTCTGTTCAAATCCACGATCCACTGTTAATCCTACCTCATAATTTGTTCTGTTCGTAGGAAGTGCCGGCCATAAACGAGACACAGAGGTCAGCGAAGCGTCGCGATAACACGAGATAACAACACAATCAATTGTCATTTGACATAAGAACTTTCTCTGCTGTGTACTTTGTTGGTTTTAATGAAGATGGAACGGATTGCCACGCATGTTTTTGTCATTTGGGCCTTAATCATTTCATCACAAGCAGTGAATTTTTTGCCATCAATTCAATGGACACCCGACAACCCTATGTAAGTATATACAAATTAATATATAGTCATAATCATATGTATATATATAATATATATGTATACATTTATATATATACATAAGCTAGTTGGCTTATACATTATAAAAGTCTCTGTGATAACAGTAGGAATTTTGCATAGGAGATTCTAAGTTTTGAAGGATCTGTAAGACTTATTGTTTAAGGCCGAGTCATGCAGTTCCTAGCTTAGACATTTCAAACAAATTCTTCAAAATTATATTTTATACGTAAATTGTTTGCAATTTTGTTTCGGATTACGCATCGATGATAGAAAGGCGATTCTCTATTTGTTTATACGACTTTAGCTATTGCAAGAATTTCATTCTCGCTACTGAATTCCAACAAATCTAGTTTAAACCGCCGCGTGTTCGACTTGCACATTAATGAAATACTGTTTTGATAATTCTTTCGGATCGATGATTTTGTACTTTCAATATATTGTTCCTTTGTGATAAAACGTGTATAAGATATTGCGTTCATATAAATTATTGCATGTCCGGTTAATTGTGATATAGCTGTTTCTATCCAAAATCGACATATATACATGATCTTTCTCAAAGTAAAACTATTCATGAACTATTCTCCTCAAAAGTATTTCGTATGCATATAGAGTTTTGGAGTCTCAATATCTTAATGTATATAAATAATTAAAGTATTAATGATATTTTAATGCGTATACATGGACTATATAGTCTATACACGAATCATAATTTTCACAGGGTTAGAAAAGCCGGCCCTCTTTGAAAGGTTTTGCCTTGACTTCTGTATACTCAATGTCAAATCCATAAAATCCATTTATCGTTCAAACATGATGATTTCTTAACGTATAAAAATTCATGAACTATCGATATTTTTAGCATGTTTCATATATTTTATTCGACTTGAATCTCTGCACACACAATATATATTACACAAGAATTCCAAGCACTTAAAATATTGTATTTGGAATTTTCTGGGGACCGTTTAGTTTTAACCTGACTTGACAAAATGTTCAGTACGGAAAATCCTTATATATAAACAAAGTATGCGCTTACATAATGCTCTAAATATAATCCACGCGGATATCATTATATTGCTATAAGCATTGCTGTTAACGGGGTAACAAATTTTGGTCAATTATAACTATATACTATAGTATTCTAATTTTTAATCAAATCTCTTTGTAAGTTTTATATGTTTTGTATTGAATGTATACCAGTATTGCAAATGGTATTCCAGCATGAAGAAAGTTTATTATTTACATTATATCACATTTTCACCCTTCCCAAATCTAAGAATTCTAAACAATTAATTCTTGCTTATAATTTGCTAATATATAAACAATTCGAATTCTATACTATTCTAGACATTGACCGCGATAAAATCGTAAATCTGCTAGTATCAGCGTGGGGCCTGATCATTGTCACTACCTTAGTCGGACTTAGAAATGCAAATTGATATAATCATCTCTTAATTAACGGTGTTTCATTTTCAGTAATGGCTGCCCGATGATGCACAATTTCCGAGTATGATAATGTCGCAATTTTATAAGTTCGCGAACCTTAATTTGTTACATAATGCCTTGCGCATATGTATCCTACAATAAACTGTCGTGGTTTATGTCTAAACTATATGAAAAAGATCAAGCCGACGTTTCGAGCGAAGGCCCTTCCGGCTGGAGTTTCTATATAGACCGGATTTTATTTATTATAAAACATAGTTGGAACACTCATTATAGACCTTTATTTTGCTAGTCTAGAGCTAGAAATGTCCCCTGTATAACAATTCGTGACAAATTCTCATCAACTCTCAAAAACATCACGGTGTTTCGAGCGCATTTTTTGAACTTTTTCCGACAGTTCAAACACAAACCACGATTATTCCAACAGCTTGAAAACAGATTTGAAGCAATTTGCTTCTCAACTGAATCCTTGTCGGCAATTTGAATGACAAAACGCCGCGCTATAAAGAGCCCTATTTGGTCTAATGATTTTTATAATGGCTCTATATATTCTCGCGCCATTTTACCATGTGCTTGCGATTGACAAATGGATATTTGATATCTATATACTTATTGCGTTGATGGACGGCTATTCAAATATACTCAATTCACAATAGCTTGATATAATACACAACACAGTACTGTAAAATGATCAAAATAACAATCACTAGAGATAAATAGGTGCCGAAAATTATATCAAGGTCCCGTTCGGGCAGCACGTTTCTCCTCACAGATGTTCTTGGCACGGTGAACAATTTTACTGTTTTACAGTAGCAATTGAAATGTTTCACTTTACAAGTTGCAATAGCTCTATCAGTTCTAAACTAGTCTATAGACTATTCTTCCTAGAAATCCAGTAAGGATATAATCTAATCTAGTGTTATACTGCAGGCGAAAACCGAAACTAAACTAACTTTATTTATACTGCATGGATAGCTCTATATCGGTTCTAAACTGTTCTTCCTAGAGGTTCAGTAAGGATCATCTCTTATTAATCCGGCGTTACTACAGGAGGAAACCTAAACTAAACTAACTTTATTTATACTGCATGGATAGCTCTGTATATCAGTGCTAACACTGTTCTTTATAGAGCCCCGGTAAGATATACTGGATAGCTCTATCAGTTAAACAGTTCTTTCAATATAATTTCTCCTCATTTTCCTCAAACTCATGACCTTTTAAAGTGTTTCTATTTCAAACCCAATACTTAGTGTTCATGCATGGGATATACGTCACATGCACGTTTATACTTAGCGAAACAAGTAGGTATTTCCTTAAAAACTTGGGCAATGCCAAGCTTTAACTAAACTTTCACACGAAAACAGCTATTTACTTGAGATAAGATTAAATGACGTGCATTGTCTAACTATAAGAAGTATTAGACTTTTTTAAAAAAAATCTTGGCTAAATATTAAAGCTGTAAAAGGCTGAACCTTATATAGCTAGTATTGATTTACACCATGATATCACACCGAGTTGACTTGAGTCATCACTAAAATTTTGATGTTGAGAAAAAATGTCATGCATATAGTACTGATTAGCATATTAAGCGGGCATCCCCTTCTAATATCTTGCAAGGCAAGCATTATAAATTTTCCCACATATGGTTGGCATTATATTCGAGTTAAATATTGGCTACAAAATTGATGCTAAGTGCTGATGAAGTTAAATTTAGATCTTAGCTAACAGCTTTACCTTTTAAAAATATTTAAATAATATAAGCCTACGTTTATAAGAGTTAGCATATGGCATTAAAGTGAAAAGTGCTCAAAACCTAAACTATTGTTTTGGCGCCGTCCCTCTCAAAATTACTTTCTCTTATAGCTTTATTTTGTAGTTTACAAAGTTAACAACCGTTTCAAATGCATCTGGCGGTTGAGAAACACAAAATAATAGTTAAATATTGTCAATTTAAATGCAATTATCATTGATGCTGTAAAATTGACGCCATATTTATGTAACAGCAATATCAGCAAAACTTACTGAACTTCAGACATCATTTTCTCTTTGGCATACCATCTAAAATCTCGCAGATGATCTCATCTTTTGCAGATGAAGCACTAAAATCTGGTGTTATAAAGAGTAAAATATAAAGTCGGGTGTATTTGAAGACATTGCAGCTTAATTTAAAAAAATCTTAACCAAAGATTATCGAGGTTATAATTTTCACATATTATTTATCTAAGGGCCAGGAAACATCACACATTCTCTTAAAATTCTGGCTTGAAGTATTGTATTGTATTCAACTGACATCCATCCACACACAATGCCGCTTCTGAACAATACATTTGGTGGGAAAAGGATGTTTATAATTGCACCCAGTTTTTATACGAGGCAAAATTTCCGGTTTACAATGTACAGAACTTGCCCTGCCAAAATGTCAAATATAATCCTAAAATATTATTTTTAATGCTTCAAATTCCTTTACCGAGTTAAATCCGAAATGACTCTTATGTATATATAATCCCTGACTGATATTTTCAGATGGTCAACTTTTGATAAGTGAACACGGCTTGGTAATTCCGGTCTTTATTAACGTGAAGAATTTAAGCTTGGAGACGTTAGATTTGGCTAAATATTTGGTTAATTGATGGTACTCGTTGAACTGATGGTAGCAGTGAGCCTCAGCCTATGGCTATGTGGCCGGAACTGACAAGACGATATTTGCGAAATTTCTCACCATATAAATATATCGCCATTATCGGTAAAATGTGTTCTGTAACAATGAAAATATTTTCCATTTTAAAGATCTTCTTTTAAAAACAAGGTACATCTTTACACAGCTATAATTGTCATGTAATTGGTCTCAAGATTGCTTCAGAAAAGATTCTTTGATCTATTAAGACCTTTCACATTATATATAAGGCTAATCTGCACTTTAGAAACTATAAATTATAATCATTTTAATGAAAGACAACATACAAAACGCCCATACGCCTGCGAATGAAAGTCACGCAAATATTTTATATTCTGATTACAATATATTTAATGCGCAATGCATACTTAGATGGCCTCTTATTAAAAATTGTTGGGTCTCTATTCTCAAGGGAGGGGTATTTCTAGTAGCCAGTAGCAACTTTATTTATACTGGCTAGCTCTACTGAGTTCATGTGTTCTTCCTATAGAGGTCTGGGATTCGAACCCAGGCCCTAGAGATACAATGCCCATGTATTAGCAACTGTGGCGCCTAACTCCCATAAAAAATACTTAAAATAGTTCCCTATTTGGTGAACAAAAGCCGGTTTTTCACGACTAAAAACTCGACGCCAACAGTTCTATGGGATATACTTATGTTATTGGCGCGCGACTGTGCGAATATGTCAATATAATGACGGGTAACAATTAATAAATTTATAGCCATTAATTTTTGTACTTATAAGGTATTGCGGAACTACAATTTAGGCTTTAGCAGCTGAAAGGCATTGTAACCTCCCACCGGTATAGTGGGTTAGTGACATAGAAATTGGTTATGATATATAACCGGAAATCGTTTAGCTCATTCTGGTTGGCGCGAGCGGGGGCCTTTCTCAAAATCATACAAAGTTAAAACTGCTATACAACTTTCCTTGGATCTCAAAATAATATATCGATACAAAGCTATGAATTTGATTCAGAAAAAGCAGTCACAACGTCTTGGGTATAGTTTAGCCATTTTATAATATTTATATGGCCTTTTCTAATCAAGGCTTTCTAAACAAAGAATGGTTTTGCACGTATTTCGCTATAGATTCGATAAAATGGTACTATTTATTATTCCGAATGCGATTAAATAAGTTATTAATATACTGTTTGTGGAACGCCTTATAGTAATCTCATACATATTGCATTAAAATTTATATTAGGACGTTACGTTGACAAGCAAACATTATTTAGTATTTATAACTCTAAAATGCATTAAAAACATGTCACATGCAAGCGCTTGCTGGGAAAATTGCTTTAATATTGATAGTGTTTTCGCAAAGCTATACTATAAGTGCGTTTATGTGATGCGTTATATAACTTATAGTATTGTTTCAAAGTCTATATATTAACACGCTACTTTTTCAAACGAACTGCACTATACAAGATCCCCCAAAACTACAATAGCTATATGCTCCAATTTTTTACACAGCTATATTAATTATTAGTGTGCATATATATATAATATTCAATTTCAGAGATGAATTTTAACACAATGATTATTAAAATTGCTCTAGTAAATTGGTGTGTTTTAAACGTCTGGCTCACCCAATAGACAATTGAAATCACGCATGCGTCAGATGCATTAATTAAGCCTATAGGTTTGATGACGCCTTGCTTTAAACAGCCATAACGATGGTTCTGAACATCTTAGTATCAAAATCCATCTCTTGGATTAAATTGTCCATGTCCACCAATAATAAGCTGCGTAAAAATATAGAACTTAACTATACTTGTGGTTCGTGACCTCAATTGTTAATGCTACAATCTATCTTAGTATCAAATCCATCAAAATCCATCTATCTTAGCTTAGTATCAAAATCCATCTCTTGGATTAAATTGTCCATGTCCACCAATAATAAGCTGTGTAAAAGTATAGAACGTAGCTATAGTTTTGGTTCGTGACCTCAATTGTTAATGCTACAATCTATCTTAGTATCAAAATCCATCAAAATCCATCTATCTTAGCTTAGTATCAAAATCCATCTCTTGGATTAAATTGTCCTTGTCCACCAACAAGTAAGCTGTGTAAAGGTATAGAAGGTCATAGAACGTAGCTATACTTTTGGTTCGTGACCTCAATTGTTGACGCTACAATCTATAGCTAATTTTTTTCTTCCTTTGAGTTCTAAGTGCCGTTTAACTACAGGTACTTACAGCCATTTACAGGCACAACTATATAGCGACCACTCGAACATTGCATACCTTCACCACAGTTAAGACGTGTATCATGCAAATACATTATTACACAATGCCAATGGGCTAATTGTTGTTCACTCACGACAAATTTTTGCTAATTTCTCATACAATTTCCATCTCAATTTAACCAAAATTTAATCAATTTGTCCTTGGGCAATGTCCATTGGTCTCACAAATTAAGTTATCATATGACAAACACACAAGAAACACGGATGGGAACCTCCTGTATAGCGCAGGTAGTTGGACCCCTGACATGATTATTGCAAATATAAAGTGGACTGTCTTCCTTGTCTGTATATATTCCCATGGTCAGGGACGTAGCGAAGATGTGCTAGTTGGGGGGGTGCAATGCAGTAATTTACCTGATTTTACACTATTGTAAAAATTTACCTGAAAGATAAACCCCCTATCTTTGTGCACTGCAATGTTGTGGTGCATTTCTCCCCTGCACAGTTATCACCTAGATATTTAACCCACATCTATTTTTACAACATTTTTTCTTGCTTTTCAATCTACTTTTTCTCATTAGAATATGTTTGGGTTATTTTTGTTCTTCTAAATTAAAGAGTATAAGCCACACGAGAAGAACACGAGCATATACAAACCGAGTACTCCGAACTCCGAATAGAACTCTCCACTCATTTTATCAATTAGGTAGTTAAATCTAAAATACCATGATCACATTGATTAGTTACCTCTCGGCCTTCCAATAACTACAGTCAATTTTAACAAGTTTTTGTCGAAGCAGTCCATCCGCCTTTTTTATGTAGGGAAAAGGTGTAAATTGATATAATTTATATAATAAAGATAATTTTTAGCTGAACTAGAACTGCTTTTCCCTATACAATGAACAATAATGTTACATAGTAGTTATTTGTAATGTTTTTAACCTTCAATAGTATAAGTTATTGTTTTCAAGCAATCGCCAATCGGCGGTTTTTCAAGATTGACCATTTTTTCGTGATCGCAGTAACATCAAAGACATCAGTGATATTCTTTTCAGCGGCAAGGATCATTCAAACGTTTTCCAGATATTTTATTGCGTGAATAACTTTTTACAATCCTCAGTAAACTGAATGATCTCTCATTTTTCACAACGGCAGGGGCGGCTGTCAGAAATAGTTTATAAAGCTCAGTGAAGCCAACTTGAAAAGACCATGCCCCTTGGCCACCCTAAGAGCAATGTCCGCTGCAATCGTACATGACATGGGTTTTGCCTCAAGACCTAAGACCTTGTGGCCGGCTGACGTTCTTCTTCCATTCGTCTGTGTTCCTTCAGCGCATATTTAAAGAAAGCGGACAATTCGCTGTGTAATGCTGGGCTTTGTTCCTGGTGTTTCTGGATGCAATACCTTTAGGAACGGATTTTAATCCGTTAAAAACAATGTTATTACACAGTGAACAACGTGAACAACGTCTTGCGACTTGATGTTAACCTAAGTATGTGACTTTTTGTGATTTTTGGGCAAACAAAAACGAGGATTAATGCAGAAACAAATGGTCTTAAGAACACATATAATAAATAATGCATAAAGATTACACACGTATAATATAGAGAACAGTAATGCTAAAACAATGCCCTCGTAACGGCTCATTCAACCTAAACTATTCAACAATGTTACAAATCTACGAGACAATTCTTTAGTAGTTATTAGACGAATATTGCGTATATATCGCCATATCGGCCATTTGTGAAGAATTATTAACGAACTACTACCACACAATACACATCACATATGTGCATCACACATACACAGACGTTCAAAATTTACATCTGGATATCATATCCCTGTCACTGTATTAATCTAAGCAAACAAATAATTCTATGTATTTCAAATACACTGTATTATTATCAAAAAGTAGATGTAGTCATGAAATTAATATAATTTCTTGCACGTACCTTGACCTTGTGTAAAGAGCCAAAACCGGAAGCGCATGTTACTTAGCGAAAAAATTCTGGTTTTTTTGCCGATGGAAATAGTAAAATAGACAACATATTCTTTTCGTAAAATAAAGCCTGGCTACATTGAAAAAAACGGAAACCTCTGAACGTATCAACGTATGAAGCCATAAAGAATTAAAACCTCATCTATTTTCCGCATTTCAATTCTCTATTATTTGCCTGTTATTGTTATGGGTTTTCAAGAATTTTTACCTGATTTATTATAATGCCAGTTTTTCATGGATTTACCTGAAATTTTCAAATCGTCTTAGTTGGGGGGGTGTCACACCCCCCCACACCCCCCCGGTCGCTACGTCCCTGCCCATGGTTATACAAGGTATCTGTCTCCGATTATCTTCCTTTCCAAAAACCATCCCCAGCTGTATTCCGAAATCAGACCAGTGTGCCCCATATACAGTCAGGGCCGCCGAGAGCTTGGCGGGGGCCCGGGGCAAAACATTTTTTAGGGGCCCCTATTGCAAAAAAAAATTCCGGAAAAAATTTTTTCGGACAATAAATTCTTTTTAGGTGCGTTATAATTGCTTTCGTTGGACTTTTCCGCAATTTTCCATACCAAATTTCGGTTCATTGCCCCAAAACACAAATATTTTGGCCCGAAAACAGAAATATTTCGCCCGAAAAAATGACTGGGGCCCATTAAGTTTCTAACATTACATTTCTAGGGGCCCCCAGAGCCTCGGGGCCCGGGGCAATTTGCCCCCCCCCCTCTCGGCGGCCCTGTATACACTAGTAGCCTATATTGCTCACTCGGTAATATGATATAGGATAAAATGTTCTTTAATTTACTCCTCGAGAGCATTTCATCTTATACATAGATTTTTACAAATTTGTCAGCCACCTGATGATTCCTCTTAGATGAAACAGGCTTTTGTGGCAACCTTTTGAGGGAAAAATAGTATCCAACCTATCTATATGATATCGAGCATTTCGCGAACCAAATCACTGCACTCGTACGACACAAAGTCAAAGTTCCAATAAGGGGTGTGCTGAAATTTCGTATTTTGACTTCGTTGCAAATAATAATTTTTTGGTTTTATAAACTGATAACCGGATTAGATATATTATCCGTTAGAAAACACAGTCGACTAATTTTGGGTATTAGGTATAGAGTCTTCTGGCAGTTTTAGGTAATTTTGTAACATATTGCAGACCGTGTTAATTTATCCATATATATTTATCAGGTAGTTAGGATACCACGACCCCCTTGGCTGACCCCACTAAACAGATTTTAAACGTCAATTTGCACTTCAGTTTTCTCATAGTCGCCGAATAATTGACGTTCCCGTTCCACTCCAGATATATAGAGCTCAAAATATTCAGACCAACGCAGACACTATATTTATTTATAGAAATCACACGAGAAAACTTGTGCAGCACATTGCAATGAAATTATTTCACTTGCACAAGAAATTTGAATATAAATCCAATATACTATAGCAATCCTTTTGATCTATATATACCTCAAAAATGTTATTAAATCGAATTTCAATTGATAAATCGTCAGTTAATATATAGTATAATTCTAAGTATAAGTATAAAAACTTGATGCAGTTTGTATACTTAACATATTCAGTAAGAGATTGTGTTTTGGTTATGCAAGAATGAAGAACAAATTATTCAAATCAATGCGGCAAAATGATGGACTATGTCTACGATGTGAGCGCATATAGCAATATTAGTTAAGTGATATACTGTATTGGCGTTTTGCTCGGACAATAACCGATGACCAACTTCCGACTACTATATTGAGCACTGCGTATATATATAGTAAGCCTTTGATATGGTCCCGTCTTTTTTGCAACTATAGTGAAAAAGTCGCATTTCGCGATGCTTATTATAACAAGGCTATAGGGAGAGGCAGTACCCCCAAATTGCGGATAAACCCAGCTGCAAAGACGAATGATCCCCTCTCCTATAAGTTGAGCTTAAAACTTTCGCCTGCCTTGCCCTAGCAAGAGGTTTTCCATTACTCTACGGAAAGCGGGCTTCAATAGGTGTAAAAATACAGCAAGCATTTAACAAGTACCTGTCGTAGGCGAATAGTTTCCCACAGCAATTTGTCAACTGTTTAAGTACCACTTTAAGCGGGGCGGGATTTTTCGCCAAAGCTTGTTTTGTTTTCTGAAAGGATATAACGTGTTTACCACATTAGTACTGTAAGAAATGCAGAAATATTTGCAATATCACTCTTAAGATCTTTGAATTTGTAAGAGATTTGAATGAACCTGCACATTAGTGAATGTAGGGTTATTAGGAATGCTTTTAGGGCGATGATTGCTTTTGATATTGATAAATGCTTTTAAGATGAACCTTTTGAAAGTAATGCGGTGCAAGGCTCTTATACTGGACCTCCAGGGAGAACTGATAGAGCTATTCGTGCAGTTTAGGTTTCCACTTGTAGTAACACTGGATAAATAAGAGATGACCCTTACTTGACCTCTGGGAAGAACAGTTTAGAACTGATAGAGCTATCTTATATAAAGTTAGTTTAGTTTAGGTTTCCTCCTGTAGTAACACTGGATAAATAAGAGATGACCCTTACTTGACCTCTGGGAAGAACAGTTTAGAACTGATAGAGCTATCTTATATAAAGTTAGTTTAGTTTAGGTTTCCTCCTGTAGTAACACTGGATAAATAAGAGATGACCCTTACTTGACCTCTGGGAAGAACAGTTTAGAACTGATAGAGCTATCTTATATAAAGTTAGTTTAGTTTAGGTTTCCTCCTGTAGTAACACTGGATAAATAAGAGATGACCCTTACTTGACCTCTGGGAAGAACAGTTTAGAACTGATAGAGCTATCTTATATAAAGTTAGTTTAGTTTAGGTTTCCTCCTGTAGTAACACTGGATAAATAAGAGATGACCCTTACTTGACCTCTGGGAAGAACAGTTTAGAACTGATAGAGCTATCTTATATAAAGTTAGTTTAGTTTAGGTTTCCTCCTGTAGTAACACTGG
>CACRXK020001145.1:0-59251 GCA_902702795.2 Paramuricea clavata | reverse complement strand
AAAAACAATTTGGTTGTTTGAAATTTTTATCTGTAAATTTTAATGACACACAATTGGAAAATTAAAAAGCAAAATTTTTTTCTGTTTGCAAAGCAAAAATTTCCCGCCAGATAAACGACATCCGGGACACCGGTCCAGATACGGAAACTACGGACCATGGTCCGGATATGGGTTTTTACGGACCGCTTGTCAACCAATCAGAATAGAGAATTTTGAAAAGCCATATAATAATATATTTTATTATTGTATACGCCAAGATGGCGGAAAGTGCATGAAGAGCTATAGGACGTCAGTTCCAGTCTCTTTCTCTCGTTTTTGCCCGCGCGGTTAACACGAAGCTGGCTTCACTTTTTGTGAAGTTCTCGCTTTTGACTCGAGTTCTCACTCCAGATATATATGGAGCTCACTGTTTGCCACTCAAACATGGCGAACAAGGCCTGGCTGCATGGCGCGAGAAAGGCTGTTTGGTCGCAGCCCCATATTTTGAATCGCAATCTCAAGATGCAAGCGGGCTAGACTCAGTTGACTCGATATGTCACTCGATATGTCTCTCGATATGTCTGAAAAGTTCAGCCGGCACCCTGAATATGCGAGGTCAATCACACTGTACATTGGCTTGGTTTGCATTTTACCTGCAAAATGTTACATGTAGCCAACACTTTAAAGATAAATAAAAACCCCAACAACTTACTTTCAAACTTTGAATCTTCAATTTGTAAATATCTATAACACACTCTTGTAAATACTCTGAAAATGTAATTGTAAACAACGAAACGCAAGCAAATAAATCAGTCTTTTTTGTTATGTCTTATTTAAAAGTCATTTACATGGGCGTTATAATCATCTGGAAATTGAGTTTCCCCCCTGGCGTGTCAATCGCTACTGTAGCCAACACTGTTCAATTCAATAAGTTATAATCACGTCGTGTTTTGTGATCTGGAACGTTGAGGCAACAGTATTGGGTACTTTCAATAATAACGACATGATGCTTTGCCTTCAAGATACAACTCTCCGACGTCTTTGTTCTTAAAAAATTATCTTTGAATTGCACAGATGAAGTTTGCAGGCATACCATGATTAGATAGCCTTACATTGAATATTCATGATCGAACAATCATCATGTAAAACATACTTGTATTCAATGAAAATAGCTGTCGCAATAAGGGGGAGAGAAAACAAAAAAGCAGTTTGGTTACATGGCAACAACTGCAAACAAAATGTATATTATAACAGCGAAACTTAGTCAAGAGTGAAAGAAAAAATTCCATCAAGCTTATAAAGATATCAGAATGACCTCATCAACTAAGCCATGTTTGTGCCCATTGCCATTCAATTTGCTTACATATATACAGATGTACTTTACCATCTTCTATTAAGACTGATAGCAGTGTGAGTCTGTGTGACTAGGGCCCAGTTTACTTGAGACCGAGACGAAGTCAAACCGGGATGAAAATCGAAATTTTCAGATATGCCGTTCACATGAGACCGGTACGAAAATCACAAGCCTTTCAGTTTATCCCCCTTGCCCGCCATTTTATATTTTTACAGTGCTTCGGCTTTTGTGAGTATGTATTGTTCCGAAGCCAAGAGCACAGCCGAGACGTATTTGAAACGTGCCTGAAATGCATTTGTGTTTACATTCACCCCGCTCCGATTTATCCCGGTCTGAAGATATAGTCGGTTCGGTGCGGCAAAGCGGGATGACTTGAGACCAGTCTGAGCAACTTTTCGTTCCAGTCCCATGTAAACATCTATTATAAATAATACTATGACCGAAATCGTCCCGGTTCGACTTCGTCCAGGTCTCTTGTAAACGGGGCCTAGGAACCAGGGACGTAGCGAAGCATCTGAAATTGGGGGAGGGGGTGACGGAGGATTTTACCTGACATTTGAACTCCAATGTTAAAAATTTACCTGAAGAGTAATAATTTTAATAAAGGTTTTTATGATTGATTTGCACTGTCATACTAAGTTTCGGGGGTCTGGGGGTCCTCCCTCAGAAAATTTTTACATTTTTGAAGCTCTCAGGACTGCACTTCTGGCGTTTTCTAAAGCAAATTCGCAAACTAATTGGATGTAAATTGACTGTATTTTACAAAAAAAAATGGTTATCATTTTACACAAATAATTATTTTATTACGCAAATTTTACCTGAAAATGTCAAAATTTTAACTTGAATTTTACCTGAGTTTCACAGTTGGGGGAGGGGGTTTACACCCGCCCCCCCGGTCGCTACGTCCCTGCTAGGAACGGTTATTTCGCCCATTCCTTAATTCTATCAGACAACACTTCAAGAAAAACCAAAGTATTAAATGTCTATCAAGCAACTTCAATTGAGGAAATGGCTAATGCATGCTGCTGTTCTATCCTGTATCGTTGCATGAAACCGGAAATGTAAATACTGGTGGTCTATTGTTACTTTTTTCACATGTACTAAAATTATACTCAAGTCTTTAACACGCAGTTTTATGACTGAATCTCTTATTTTCTACATGTTGCATGACTGAATCTCTTATTTTCCATATGTTGCCAATTTTCCTCAGTTGTAACGCCATCTTGAATCGAGGTGCATTGTGGTCTAGCCAAGGTAAAAATCCAACTGACTTCAAAACTGGATAGTCCATCTCATATATAAATGAAACCATTGGCGGTCCGCAGTATTGGTGTGACAAATCTACTGTAGGGTTACTGGCATGTTAGAAGAGGTTCTTAGAACATTTCGATTCGATTTCTTAAGAATTTGCACTGACAGATTTCAAAATCCTCTTTCATTATAAATATTCTGGCTTCAAAAATGGCTTATTCAATCCAGACTAAAAAGGCTTTGCTATCATGTAAAACGTTTTTTCCACTAACAGTGAAAAGATAACAAGAATTAACATAATTCACGTTTTGGGCAAATGCCGTTCTCGTTATATTTTTCAAGAATCTTTCAAGAATTTGCGAATAGGATTTTTACTCGTTGCTCATTGTAAGTTTAAAATATTTTTTTTATTATTCTGGGTTTTTTGTCCGTTTTACCATATACAGCATATTACAACCCAAATTCAATTCATCAGTTAACCACTAGAAATATTAATGTAATATGGTATAATTAGTTGATAATCAGCATATATAACACTGGGTACAGACTACACTGCATTACGAATCATTCAACGGCGAAGCGATTGTTGAAAAGTTTAATAAAGTTAAAAGTAGAGTAATATAACAATTGTTGTAAAAGTAAAATAATCTAGGCTGAGGATGTAATTTATAGGTAAGCATAATACTTGATGTAAAGCGCATTTGATGCACGTGTAAATTTGCGCTATAGAAATGCTAATCGGCGCCGTCATTGTCATAAATAAAATTTAGGCACTAGGACCCACTGTTAAAAAGTAAAATAAATGGGGTCGGCCAGGTTGTTTGGGGTATATGATATCTAAATAATATCTAATGGATTTAATTATTCAGTGTAGTATACGGTGTATTTACATTGAAATTATGGGTATACTTAAAATTGGTATTTTTAAATTTTGTGAATTTCTGGTATAAAGCCGTTTTGAGCTTCTTTTCGGGTATCTTAATCGCCACTATACCCATGCCACTATAGTCTATACCCATGAACGAAACCATTGGAGCACCTCGAAATTGTCAAGTATACATTGAAGATATAACGTTTCTCTATTTGGCAAGCTTTCTATCCCAAAGCCTGGATCGTCATCAATGCACAACAAAATGCATTATTATATTAAGATTGTTCACAAAAATATAAATGGCAAGGCCAAGGGTAAATTTAGAAAATATCAGGATTAAAGTATACCCTAGTTATTTGCTAGAACGTTCGATACATGAAAAACATTTAGGCTTAAGAATTAAGAATTCAGACCCAAAACAAACTCAATTTCAGCATTTTATTAATCTAAAGATTAGTCGTATACTATACGACCCTTTAATACCCTGCTTAAAATATAAATTGTTATTTAGGGAGGGGTAACGAATCACTCGATATAAACTCGCATAAATGCAGCATTTCAAATTTTGCCATAAACTGAATGGAAATAAAATGAATTGGAATCGTCAGCAGTCATTTTCGTACGTCAGCACGCCAATCGGACTATACATTATATAATGGAGTACTGCCGAAATATCGGTTTCAAACCGCCGAATGTATAGAAAAAAAAGTAAACATTAGGTGATTAGCGGTATCACTTTTCTAAAGGCGGGATTGGATCATGTTTCACGTGAGGAACAGCAGCCATTTCACGTTTCACAAGTGAAAATTATCCATTTCAAGCGAATTAAAAAATACGTTTTTAACCGTTTAAATGTTGAGTATTTAGTCTTTCAAATCCGTTTTCACCCTTTACTTTAGCTTTAGCCTGTTTTATTTCTTCGAAACTAATTTTGTGATTGATTCCCGAGATGACAGGAAACAGTTAAACGGTTATTAAAATATTTTGTATATAGCCACGATCCTATAGGTATATAGCCATGGTACTAGGTTTAGCAAAACCAGTCATGACAGTTACGACTTCGTTGGGTACAAAACATAAAATAGCAATTTCTTTTGGAAAATGGATACAGTTCGCATCATGTATTGCCGTATTGAATCAGAATGAATATATCATGGATCAAGCGATCCGAAAACGTTTGTATATTCATATTCGTTCTGTAAGTATTACAAAAAGAGACTATACGGTTAATTTTTTAAATTAATACTCTTGTTGATCGACAACTTTATGTGTTTACCCATAGGTTGTAGTACAGAATAGTAAATGATTGGGGAAGAAATTTTACATGAAATGTTGCTGTTGACTGCATGCATGCCAACGCAGTCGGTAATTATGCAGATATTTATACAATCTCCATGTAGACAAAGTTAAGCTTATATAATAAGAACGATTATTATCTATATAAGTAGATTCTAAACACTCGCCAGTAAAAACATAAAGGTCAAAAACTATGGCACGGAAGATTTAGTTTCTGAGTCACTATAAATATAAAGCGGTAACAATTCGTTCAAGGCAATATTTAACAACACATAAAAACTATGTACACATTTGCCTTTACAGTGTATACATTTCAAACTATCCCACTCACTTTCAAAGCCTTCCATAGAGACAGAGTTGACAATAAATTTTATATACGACTATATGATATCGTAATCAAATTATATATAGTCTATACCCAAATTTGTTTAACTGTTCAAAAGACCCTTCAAATAGAGTTATTGATGTCTCCAAAGGCAAAGTAAAAAGATCCACCATGCACGCAACTTTAGCCGACATAAAGCCTTCGAATGCGCAGTACAAGAGTTCTGGAACTCGATTATACCAGTTCCATCCACGTCTGAGAAAGAACTTAAGCATTTGAGGCATATATTTAATAAGTAGCTTGTAGTTGTTAAATTGCTTTTACGATTATAGGTTTACAGAACTACTTTCTTATTTCAACAAACGTGAATGATAATTGTTACAGGGGACATTTCAAGCACTAGATTAACAAAATAAAGGTTTGATAAGAGTTCCAACTATACGTTTCACCTTAAATAGAATACGTGATAATGTTGGGAAATCATTAGGAACAGCTAACTATTGGGTCGCGTGACTGTCAACTCTCATACTCTCTCATCCTCGATTGATCCAGGCTTTATAGTATTTTAAAATTGTATATTTTTCTTACATTTGTACAGTGTAGTATGGTATAAATTTGAAAAATTAATAATTTTAATCAGCGTGGTAGGAATAAAATTTACTAATGTTATAATTACTTAAGATATGAACTGCTTTGCATGTCTAATATATTTTATCGACGGCCACTCGAGCTGCCACTGACTGAGAACATAATAATTAACATGCCTCACTAATAACCACACTCAATTATATATAAAGGCCTAGTCGTAAAAATATGCACGGAAAAGTCACACTTTCTATTTTTTCCTTCAATTCTATATTCACGTTCATATAAAACAGGAAACACGAAATCGATAAAATTTAAAGAGCATGGTTAAGTACCCTGCGGCTGTATGGCAATGGTCTAAGGAGTAGAGACAATATATTTAAGCATCGCAAGTGATATAATTTATGAATGTCACTGGACGAGAAAGGCATAGCGTGATGCCCAATGTGCATGTATTTATACAGGCTGGCGTCAAAACACGTAACATAGTGAAATTCTATAGCCGATCACACGATAATTGAGGTATTAGCTAAACGCCTAGAAACCGCGGTTCAAGTGTATGGGAAAACAATGTAAGGTATGCGAAGCATGCTTCTTCAATGTACAACAAGATAAGTGTATGAATCTCATGCAGTCCGTGTGATTATACAAGCAATAATGTGAGATTCGCATTTTTTCTCGTGATATAGTAAAAAGCCCTCTGGAAAACTATATATATAGATCCATTTTCACGCCTATATACCCTGAAAGGTATTAATACTACACCACCGCGGAGTTAAAGTTATGTTACAAATTTCGCCTGAGGTTGCGGCTCCGCGATATTAATCTCTCGAATATTCTCACCATAACACATAAAACATAACTTGCGAAGGGTCTTTAGTCGTCTAGGATTGGTGTGTACACCATACAATTAATCCCTCTCCACGAACAGCGAGAGCAGAACTTGAATCAGTCACAGACTCACAGAGTCCACGATCCACATAGTCACGACAACAAATGCACTTCATAGTGTCGATCAAATGTAAACAAATGTGCTCACACATTCGAAATGCGTAATTTTTCGCTCACGAAATTGCAACTGCTGCGGCATAGAAACGAATTCCCTAATCAAAGCAAGGCCAAATGAATGTACTTAAAATTCCATCGTAGTATGCTTTGTAGCGGTACAATGCGAAGCCAACGCATACATAAATCAGATCACATCAAATTGCTCGCTAGAAATTCTTGCGTGCAGCTTTGAGCATGTGCTAGAATGAAGAAAACGCTTACCTCTCAATGATCTCAACTTGTGTGTTAAATCACCAAATCCCATTCACGTCCGTCTATATGCTACGGTGTCAACATCTGTAGGTATTAAATAGATGTAAGCCGCCGGCTTGTTGTGCTATGGACGAGGCATGCGCAGTGAGGGTCTGAGGGAAATGAGAGAAGGCTTCGCATGTTTGGGATATCGCATCTCCAACCATGAAAGACTTTTTTTAAATAAGCCATCCATTTTACATGTCGTGACATCGAAGGCCTAAAACACAAAAAATACAACATTTATAATGTCATCCGGTTATTTTAACAAAACCCAGAGGAAAGATTTAGAAAAAATATTGCGCAAATTAAAGAAGCAAAAATGAATATTGATTTCTTTTCCTTTAAAGTCTTTGCGAACCAATATACAAAGTTGAAGTCAAAGAATCAAAGAACAATTTTGCAGGGCAACATGCCTTCCTGTTTTTTTTTCAGAAACAATACTGCACAGCCCAACTTAATTAGTACGTTGACATAATATGATGAAACGGATTCTTTCACAGTGAAAACCTTCTCAGAATCGGCTTCTGAAGAGTTTTTTTACGCAGATGACAATCCATAACTCAACTAAGACAAAACGGTTCAAGCTGCAAGACAACCCACAGTTCATAAAGATAACATATTATTTAATTTAGGTTTTATTTGTAGACCCAGGCCTTTTCTCATCAAGATATAAAACTCCACTGATCCCAAAACTATATGAAACTAACTGGATAATGTATCTGTCCATCCGGTGTTTTCAGCATGTTATAAGAAGAGGTTCTTACACAGTTTCTGGTTCTTACAGTTTCTTGGTTGATATATTCTTGGACTGATCAATATTCTACTAATGACTGCCTGGAGTACTCATTTTTATACACTATAATGGTATACACTTCATTATGCACTCCTTTAAATGTTCTATTAGAACATAAACACTCGTAAAAAAACTTTGCCAAGCTATATATTTTCTAGTTATATAATACAAAAGCTTGCAAACCATTTATTTGACAGCTTTTTACTAATCTCTTCTCATTATAAACATTTTGGTTTCAAAAATGGCTCATTCAATTCAAAAGCATGCTCTATAGCCAGTCCTATTTTGAGAAGCCATTCTGGCTCCACCTTATCTGAAAAACTTCCACCATGTCAAAGTTCGTTGTACTAAAGTGATCCTCATCACTATGAAGTAATTCATTACAAGTCAAATCAAAGCCAAATCGAAAGAGTATATAAACTATATATGCGGTTGTTTGTTAGTGTAGAACATTCGGCAAGGCTGCATGGATAGCATTAATATAGTTTCGACTCAATGATCGGAATGTTCCACTGTGTTTTCATTGTTTCAAAACTTTACTGTTCTCCAGTCACTTATTCTAACATGGATGATTACTAGTTAACCTACTTTTAATATTATCGGTCGGATCAGACATTACTGTTGAGTGTTGAGTGATGAGGACTTTAGTATATTAGTCTGGCTTTACATATTTTTTAACTGATCACGCTCATTGATTTTGTATCTGATCAAGTTGTTTTTACTCTTTACGAATGTTAAAATAATTACTGTACAAAACTGGAATTATATTGCAACCGCGCGAACAAGTGCTGTGAGAGGACTGAAACTGTCTGCCAACAACTCCTTTGATTCAATTTCAGCCATCTTTAGCTTCACTTATCTATTGGCCAAATAACTAAAGTTCTTACTCCAGACATAAATAGAGCTCGTTT
This sequence comes from Paramuricea clavata, assembly GCA_902702795.2. Classification (NCBI taxonomy): domain Eukaryota; kingdom Metazoa; phylum Cnidaria; class Anthozoa; order Malacalcyonacea; family Plexauridae; genus Paramuricea; species Paramuricea clavata. The sequence continues at coordinate 50,584 of CACRXK020001145.1, read as the reverse complement.
GAAAACGTCGGATCCCACTGATCTTAATTAAAGTACACTGGATAGCGTAACTGACAAATTCTAAAATCTAAACTACTAAAGCTATAACGTTGGCTGTCTTGAATGCTTTCTAGATCGCTACTACGAAGTGCTGACAATAAAATTTGAGTCGATACAAGTATTTCACCTAGCATGAGTTACGGAGCTTTGTAAAATATTATTGCTGACGTCAGCACTAAGAAATGACGTATAATCCAACCTTGGTACACGAATATGGCGGCCAGAAGTCAAATGCTGATATAGGGACAGTTTTAGCCAAAATGCTTGGAATCTTCTAAAAGTTGAATCAGGCGTCACCTCTTAATCAAGCATTTATAGTTCTAAACGTCAGCATTAATATTTTGCAAAACTCCATAACTCAAGAGGAAATAATGAATCAATTGTATTGACTAAAGGTTTTGGTGAACACTCGTAGGTGAGTGACAATATATGGAACATATAAAACAGCCAGCTTTGTAGCTTTAATTTTAGAATTTGTGACGTCACGCGTGCTTGACCTCTCTATTGCATCAGGATTGCATGATAAACCTTGCACGTCACGCAAAGGCATAGCTAGGAATTTTTCCGCTAACCAATCACGTTACCGAAATTGATTTTTCACTTCGTCCGAACAAATTCGCCTAGTGGAAAACCGGTTTAAGTGAGAGCATAGGAGTAGGATGGGATAGTGTAGTCACAGAAATATTGTCCAGGATTTAGTTGTATTACAGTTCTTCTCACGACTCTTAACTAAATATAAGTGCAGTATATGTTTGTAGCCTTCAAACCGCAGGAATGTACGTGGTATTGAGCCATGCTATTTTTCCATTCGCTTGTATTGATACAAGATTTATATAACAAACCATATATGGAAGTTGATTTTCGTCGAGGAAATCGGGTGTAATCAATGCAAGTAACAAATAAAAAGATAAATAAAATAAAACAAAATTTATCACAACAAAGGGTGATATTTAGGTTATTACATTGCTTATCACCCATGGTTTCCGAAAGAATCCATTCTCAGGTGAATAGAATAATAAAATATTTCTTAACGTCAATGACGAATTCCTTCGGGGGGTGAGGCGGGACTTTGGAGCTTAAACAATCCACATTCCCTGAGCCAAATTCTAACAAAATCCGCATCCTCACGCAAAAATTGCCAATGGCAATGAAATTCCACAGTAAAGTGTTTCCTCATTCCGTTGAGCAGAAAACAAAACTTCAAAGAATTTCCCATTCCAAAATTCATCCTCATTCCCCGAAACTTTTAGTGTAGCGCCATCCCCCCCCCCCCCCCGGTCCCCCAGAGCCGCTACGCAGGCTACGATGGTTTTTTAACTTCAGTATGTTCATGACAAGAAATCGCCCAATTTCATGAGAAATCGCCCAATCTACCACATATATTTTAACATTAGTTAATAAATATATTTTAACATTAGTTAATAAATATATTTTAACATTAGGTAAATATATTTTAGTCAATGCTCAAAATAATCCATGGTGGGTGATGGCCATTTCCTCGTTCTAGTCCGTCTTTCAAAACTAATCGAAACACGGATTAAGCACATTGATATTATACATACCAATGATTAAACACCACACGTTTAGGAATAATTGATAAGTTTGGGTTAACTGTCATATTTTAATTTCCTTCAACTCCCCAACCGTATCATTGCGGCTTTTGTCTCCTTTCAAAAACTCTACAGGATATAAATTTTACTGACAAGAATTGAAACATTGCCAAATTCTTTAAATGAGCCCATTTTTACTCTGGAATATCTAACTCAATACCTAACACAATTTGACCACAACTATTAATATAATGCAATTACTACGTGGACAGATATCTTTATGGGTTCATTCCGTTCCATTGAAAGCTCGAATGAACTGGGCTCGATTCCAGCAAACATTGGGCTAAACCTTGCCCGCGTGCAGGGCCACCGAGGGAAGAATAGTGGCCTGCACGCGGGCTAGACTAAATCTTGCTTGCATACCATGGCACAAGCTCACTGAAAAGTTCTAAATGATGATGGTGACAATGTTCATCAGATTGTCCGACTTGTAAACCATTTTGAATGAAGACAATGGATTTTACCCTTGCAGACGTTCCAAAAACAGTGCCTTCATGTATTTATATTCAACATTGCGCATGCCTACACTGGAACTCCAAATTCAAGATATTATCCCAGAGTCATATAAAATACCCACAGATGAACTTGCAGACAACAAATACAATGCTCCTAGGTATTTTCACTCTACACAATTAAAGGGACGTTTCCCGAGATAAATCTTAGTTTTGAAGAGCTCTACGAGATGGACCAAGAATACTATAAATATCGCACTTCCCGGGAAGCATGCATTTATAAGCAACCTTGGCTTTAGACCCTCGTTTTCGTGACTGAGAGACACGTCAAGGAATGCAAGTTTCCACAAGTCGATAATTCTTCTTATAACAATGACTACTAATTTTTCTTTTACTATTGTAGAATAATTTTATAGTGTTCACTACGAAACTGAAGACCAAACTTCTATTTACCCGTAAAGTGAAGAAAAAAACGCTACTTTTTGTAGTTTATAAAAAGTGGTTAACTCTTAAAAAGTGGTTAACTCTCAAATGCACAACTCTGATTGTCTAATTTCTGCACTAACTGTAGTCAACTTCAATTACTCTTTCACAGTATACAACCAGCTCTAGGAGAACAACAAAAGTCATGCTATGGGTCAATAAGTGCAAGCTAATATATATTGTATTTAACTTGTTCAGGTTTATACAATGTTGTGCATTACAAATTACATTGAAGCAATCACCCAATGACATTATTTGCTCAGATCACTCAAACAATGCTGTAAGTTGAAATGTTAATCACAAAAATTCATGCAATATAAAAGGCTTGCTTTATTTTTGGGATCCTCTAAAATTGGGGGCCCTTGATAGGTTGGGGGCACAGGGCAAGTTGCCCCCCCCCCCCTCTCAGCAGCATGCCATGGTTTTCAGATCATACCTGTATATAGATTGACTATGTTGCCAATGATATTGACATCATACAGGGGAGTTTCATTTACCATCATGTAGCAGGGGAAATGTAAACATAAATATGTAATACTCAACCCAGACAACAAAGATGTAAGTTAGGGTGCACTGGAACTTGGTTTGGGCTGGTTAGTTCCAGCCGGAACCCCGATTTTTGAGAGTTCTGGTTCTGGCGAGAACTAATAAAAAAAGCTTGGCCAGAACTAGAACTCTTTCGTTTTCAGAGAGATAGAATATCAAACGTTTTGTGTCTAACAAAAGTTCACAGTAGGAAGAAATTTGGACTACACAAGGAAAATGACACTATTAAGTAAACACTTTATTATGACGTTTAACGTTTGTCAATCTTTTTATGCTAACATGTGAGAGCTCTTTTCTTGATGACTTGAAGTGTCTGCCTGTCTGGCAGCAGACAAAGTAACATATGACTCTATATGGCTCAAGTCAGTTCCGGTTCTGGCTGGAACTTTTTTCCAGTTCCAGTCAGAACTTTAAAAATTGGTTCTGGTGCACCCCTAATGTATAAGTACATGTTCATATGTAACATGAGTATCATGATGCTCTATTTTACAAATAATAGCCTGACACAAACCTTAATCCGATCGCTTTCCACCCACAGCAAAGTTTATATTTAGTATCCAATCAAAATGTTGCAGGAGAAATTTAAATTTCACACAACGACAACAACAATCTAATTATAGTTGTGATCATTATAAAATACGGCAACAACAATAGTATAATCTAATTAGCAGTCCAACCAATCAAATGACAGATTAAAACTCTTTTGTCTCATAGACCAATCAGATTTACAACCGAAATACGGTTGTATGGCATGGACTTTTGTTAAAGTTTGTATCAGGCCTATTTATTTATATATAGGCCTGATCGCAGGTTAGTTCATATGGTGTATACCCAGCACGACTGAGGTTCTTGGTTATCTCGCTTATAGGTAGGGCAATGCAGTTCCCATAAAAATGCATGATCAATATTAACCCTTAAGTGGCATTGCACCTTGGTGCATGCATCCTACTTTATTATTTTACTCTAATGCCAGACAATTTTTCTTGTCAAAGGGATATAGTGCTGCCCAGGGCTCGAATTTTATCGCGGCAATCGCGGCAATTGCTGTAGAGGGAGAACAAAATGCCGTGGATCATTGCGGCAACGACGGCAATTTTTTGCCGTATAGTGCAATTTTTATACTGTTCATTGTGCATTACTATTTTGATACTTGAATTCAGATGTTGATCAATCTCAGTTTTCTTCGAAAAAAAAACCCCACTAAAGAAATACATAGACATGTTTCTAGCTTGTCAAAAATCCAAAGTAACAATAAAATTAAAGTTTTATTACAGTAATTTGAAAAATGCCATGGAAGCTGTCAAAATTGCCGTAGGCAGCTGTTACGTTCTACGGCAATTTTTAACGCCATTGGCGTCGATTGATTTCAGGGAAATTCGAGGCCTGGTGCTGCCAATCAATGGGTCAAAAAGGGAAATATAACAGACCCCAAACACCAGCCCCCTAAAACATACATATAACATCAAGGACGTACAAACAACAACTATATGCAGTGTAGAGGCAACATTGACATTGTGTCAGTCAGTTAGAGAATAAAAACCTGAACCTTGCCTGAATCCAACCTCCATCTTAACCCTGACAGACCTTAATCCAAACCTCCAAGCTGGAGGTCAACAGATGGTCTAAATTGCAGGTTACATATCTTGGTGGTTGAATTTTGGACAAAAAAGACCCCAGGTCAGGGTTGGGGGTTGGATGTGGGCTAGAACAACATGAAAATACCTAAGTCAATCTGAAGTCATGTCATCAACCTGCACCAATGTGCAACCTGTAAGGACCCTAGTGCGGAAAGTTTGTATCACAGTCAGACTGGAAACTTTGCAGTGTGCACAGAAGATCTTCCGTGCGCACACAGAAATTCATGTGCGCAAAATTCTATTTTCACAAGTGTCAAGTGCGCACTTGGCCTGTAAAAGATAAAGGTATTAAGCTTTTACATGCACAAAAACAAGTGTTGGGTGCGCATAATTTTACAAAATAAAATTCTTCTGTGTGCATGCACATAACAAAGTTTCCAGTCTGGTTAATCACAGCTATTAGATTTTTGGGCGTGCAATTTCCAAACTGTTAAGTCAGCACGGGAACTGTGACTGACCATCAGTCAACCTCATTAATAGCACACGGTAGGCCAGATTTGGAAAGTTTGTAAGATGCAGGTGATATCAAATTCTGGATACCATGTTGCATGGGCAACCTCAAAATATTAGGTAAGTGAACCTAATTGTCTTGAAGGTCTGAAAACTGTGGAGGAAACTTTCCAATCTGGGCGTTGACAATAAACAGCAGCATTATGCAGGACAGCAGGAGACATAAGTACCTGAACAAAATACAAACAGAACGTGATGAGGCCCCAAGAACATTGAAGAGACCTACGAACGAAGGTCTAAGAACTTTGAAGTTCTGTTTGTATTATTCAGGTAGTCGTATCTTCTATCGTATAACACTGTTGTTTTTCTCAATGCTTGAAACCATGTGGTATCATTTTAATATATCGAAATCATAAAGGGAAATTATTGTGTCAGAACAATAGTGGGCACTTGAACACTTCCTTTCGATATCTACTGTACCTTGTTCAGTCTGTTCATTCTCAGTGGTTCATTGGCAGTTGTAGTCAGACAGTGCACTGAACATGATGATGCTTGACGAGATAATACGGTTCCACTTTCAAGATAATACAATTCCACTTGTGCAAAATTTGCAAGATATAACAAACTCATCCTTTATAAATTATAATATTAAACGAATAAAATAGTGTGTATATATGATGTTAGAAATTTATTTCCACGTGCATTCAAATTTTTTCGGCTAATTCTCGTAGCGACGTGTAGACCCGAATGCAGTCCGATTTATTCCGACGGGATTGTTTATAAATGAAACTTCTGTTGCTTGGTGGCGATTTGACATTTTTATTTTGTTTTTATGTTCTTGTAGCGTACAGTGTATATATTCTATTATTTATATTTCAACTTTTGCCATGAACATTGATAGTAATGGATCGGATTCGCTTCGACAACAGTTCCAACTACTTCAAGAGCAACATAAAAAGAAGCTATTGTTACGTAAACAAAAATTATCTACTCGGACTGAAGTGACAGAAGAACAGAAACCTGAATATTTGAATGGGGGGAATAGTCATGGTTCGATTGAAGATCTAGATAATCTTGAACTTCAGGTTAGGTTACAACCAGCTTGTGGTGATTTATTATTCTCACTGATATCGGAAGTATTGGAACCATCAATCCATCATTTTATAGTGATCATTCAAATGATTCAATCCAGTGAGAATATAAATATATACCAAATTCAATGAAAGATAATGAGATTTACAATGAGAAATACCACCAACATGGCTGCAATCGACCTACAGTATATACATATTGTTCAATCAAAGGACCTGATCATGCGAGTGTGGTTACCAACAGGGATGGATCCAGCATGATCTGGTAGGGGGGTGCTCTGCCAGCTCTGGTGCCGAGTTGTGTCGGTCATGTGTGCCGCCTGGTCATCAACTTGCTTCACTACTGCAGAGTCTTGCTTGACTACTGTATTTGAATTGTAATTGTTGTTCACAGTTCGCTTATCATCATGTTATCGCTCAAATTACTGTATCTCATTTTGTCTCTAATAATTTTTTGCTTTATCATGAAAAATAGCACCCCCCTCCCCAATAAATCCATCCCTGGTTAACAATACCATAATATCCCACTTACCTATATGATCTCAACAAAATTACCGATACTGATATTTACTAAAACATTTTGTCAATTTCCCCAATATGGAGCGACCTGACGAAGTCAAACTCCCGTCCCTGGGTAAATAATTTATAGAAAGTGAAAGAAATTTTCTGATAATAGTCATATACACAAAAAAATTATATTAATAATTAAATGAACAACAGTATAAAATTAGTCATATGTTTATATTTAAACTGTTTTAAAGATGCGGGTACAGTCCGTATGTAAACGAAGGCTTTGTTTACATTTCGGTATCCAAAATATTGAATTTTATTCGACAACTATTTATATTTTCATGATTCTAGAGTATAATAAATTATCAAGAGACAACAATCAAGCTTTGCAAGAACATAAAATGAATTAAAAACCTAAATGAACTGTTTGTAAATAAAAAGAGGGCTCCTTTGTGCACATGCGCAGATCGGACTGTACCGCATCTTTAACCCTGGTTTTATATCATAGAAGAAAATGCTCTTTATTCTTCTTCTTGTTCTTTATTATAAAAACAAACTAATATATTTAACTCACCTTTTTAAAACATATTTCTATTGCCAAAAAGTGAAAAAGTATGTAGAGAAAATCTCCAGAAAAATCATGAACAAAAGAAAAATATGGTGCTGTTTTCCACCAACACTGCCACTGATCACACATTTTTTAAACTTGTTCCCAGGCCTCATAATGAAAAATGTGAGATCAAACTTCTCAAATTCCCGACCCTCGGGACGCATGTTATTGTCAAATTCCTGACCCAGGGGAAGCAGGTACAGTAGCTGTCAAATCCTGTGGGTACACCCGATAACCCCCCCTGGGGCAAACCACTGATCGACTGGTGCATAAAAGTGAAGCAGGTTTGGCAGATGAAGTTAGTCTGCTTTCCCTTACAAATAATTATTAAGTTAAGTTAGTGGCAAACATTTTTGGGTAAATAATCTACAATCAGGTGTATCAATACCTGACCAATAACAAATTGTTTTCAAATCATCAGTTTTGTTTTCGTGCTATTCACTCTGTTACCTGCACTACTGGAAGCGACTGATAGTTAGTCATTAAACATCGACCGTGATAATATTAATGCTGTTGTATTCCTTGACGTGAGAAAGGCTTTGGATACAGTGGACCATTCCATCCTATTATCTATTTAGTAAGCTAAATTATTATGGACTAGGCAATCACTCCTTACATTGGTTTAACTCATATCTAAAAGACCACACACAAACATGTATAGTAAATAGCTGTAGGTCATCAAACACAGTACTTAGGAGTGGTGTACTTCAAGGGACTATCTTAGCCCAGTCTCTTATTTCTGATTTATATCAATGACTTACCCAATTGTTTGACCTTTTTGCAACCAAGAATGTATGCTGTTGATACCAGCATTACAATTATATGCTAGTGATGATCGATATAACTGAGATAAGTGAACCTGTTAATTTCGACTTGAGCAAAATACATGTTTGGCTTGCAGCCAATGCTCGAACGTTTACTCAAAGGATATTCTCAACCTCGCACAATATATGACGTGTTTTTCAATGTATTTTGCAGTTAAACAGTGATTCGAATGATGGTTTTTCAATTCAGCAGACGTTTGAATATGACAATAAAATAAGAGTAAGTAAAATTCTGCGGTCTTTTTAAGTAGTTCAGTGATTACAAGACTTAGACCGTTAGGCTGACTTCGTTGTTCATGAAGCAATGCATCCAACACTGGTACTGTATTTATACTTTGTTTGCTACATATATACGTTGATGTAGTGTGATGATAATCCTCTTGCCTTAGGAATTAAAAGACGAAAATGGAAGGCTGTATAAGTTGTTAGCTGAGCGTGATGAAGAAATGAGAATACTGCGCAAACAAGTCAATCAAGAACGGCAAGCAATCGCTGGTGAGAGATTACAGTCCTAAGACTAATTTCCTCACCCTTCTCTCAAAGATAAATGAAATCTTTATAAAAATGTGAATAATTACTTAACAGTTACAATTTTGTGCACTCAGTTAACTTACTTTAATTACGTCTTGCCTCTATTAGACAGATTTAGCCGAGGACGCGGACGTCAAAGACGACGTGAAAATGGCGTGGCATATCCATACATGGGCACAACACGCCATTTTCACGTCGTCTTTGACGTCCGCGTCCTTGATCTAAATCTGTCTAATATTATCCTCTATTGTCTTCCTTCATCAGTGATTTCACTGTTTCTAGCAGAGAACAATCACGATGTCAATGAACGGGGCTCTCAGGGGTGTCGGAGCCACGAGAGCAGCGGGTTTAGATGCCCCCGTTGCCCAAACAGTGCGGGGATAGCAGGTTGCCTTTTTTACAAGAACTACATGAACACTTCGAACGTCGTGCGTTATCAACTGTTTTCAAGCAATTTAGCTCAAATTTAAATCTGGAATTCATGCAACGAATAAAAATGTTCCAATTAATGCCGAAATTTGTCTAACGATATTGGCTACAAGTAATCAAGTATCTGTATAGCAACGAACATTGCCGCCCACAAACATTAAGACTCAGAAGTAAGTGCCCTTTTTAAATGGCTGCTCACGTCGCCATCTGCGAGGCTCGACCCAAAACACGAACATTTTTCTGCAGGGTGATGACCAGCTGCGATGTTAAGGATATACATGTACAACTACTTGAAAGGCCCTTCTTGGGTAGTCACTACTAACTTCCCAAAGAAGGGCCTTCGCTCGAAACGTCGAAGGTTTGTTTTTCAGGTAGTTGTATATCCTTCACGCTATAGCTGTCTGTTATCGTCTCTACTTACACTGGCACCGACAGTTTGAGATTTTATTCAATACTTGGGTATCGTGCTGTGTGCACAGCTCACTAACCAACTAAGGGTGCAACTCGCACTATGAATTGGTTTTAATGTATCAGCAAAACCTTTGTGCATTCACTCTTCTGCTATTAATAATAACGGACGAGTCTCATGCTCACATTATTGTATTTCTCATTGCTGTCGGAAGCAAATTGGGGAGGGGAGGGGGCTTAGCGTTTCGGAAGCCCCAGAAGAGTGTTTTCCGTGTTTCCTGCATGAGAGGAATTTTGATCAAAGTTGACAATGTGACGTTTTTTCATTTATTGTAAATGTTCAAGACTTTGCTTGCAACGTTTGCTCTGTGGAAATTTATAGAGTTAATTGTGGAGTGTATTTTCAGGTATTGGACCTGCCTCGGACACCGCTGCCAACCGTATCATGGAATTGTCGAAAAAGAACAGAGAGTTGGCGTCAGAAATTGAAAAGGAGAGAAGAAAAGCAAAACAACTATCCAGAAAACTTACTGAAATGGAAAATCAAGTACGTGTGCCAAATATTTGATGCAAGACGAAAAATGTTCTCGATAAAATGCTCTTCTTTAATTTCTACTCTTTTTACGTAGAATTCCTCTATGGCAGCACAGGTAACCAAGCAATCACAGGGTAGCAAGGATGCAACTGATCAGGTCAGAACTGTTTGATAATGTATGTCGTGTGCTATTTTGAAGACCACAGGCCAAGGCTTATGTTTTTTGTATTTCTATGTATGCAGGAGAAAGGCAACTCCCAAGTGCTCGAAGAAAAATTAAAACAAGCGATCGCAAAGATGGCTGAATATCGTAACCAGTGTGAGATACTGAAGAAAGAAGCAAAAATAGCGCAAAAGGTGATAAAACGTAAATTGTGATATTTCAAGGAAATAGATTGAAATCTATACTATACAGTGATTATTTTCATGCGGGTACATTTTTTCACCTGTGCGCAATCAGGGATCGATTCCTTTGCCTCAGTCGTGTGTGAGAAGGGAGGTGCCAGATTGACTCTACCATACACTGGATGCATGTTCTCTTCAGTTATATTATTTGGTTTCTACCAGCAGTAATTCTGAGCGAATTCAGGTCAGTGTTGGCTCATATACTGCACCTCCAGGGCGGAGAGCAGTTTAGTATCGGTAGAGTCATCCAGTGTAAAAGGGCTAGTTTATATGATTGGACATACTCATTAGTTATTTTATAATGTCTATGTCCTATTAAGGTTATTGCAAAAGAGTGTGGCGAAGGAGTCAATGTGGCGGCAGTGCTAAATGATCCAAGTGGTTGGCGTGGTAGACAACAACAAATAACAACTTTACAAAACAAGGTGACTGCCATTGCATGTATGTTAACAGAATTCTTTACTCTATCTCATCGTAGACCATGGTCACTGTGGATAGCTTACACGTATATATCTGGTTCACCAAGTCAGGAACAAAATCTTGTATAAATAATAAACGATAAACTAGGGCCGATCGCCCGCCTGGCCCCACCCAATATTTCTTAAGGTCTCTGAAAGATTCCTGGTAAGCTGAGTTGTAACAATGTTTTTCAACGATAAAATTCTAATATCCAAATAACATATCCATTTTAGTTAGCAAACAAATTTGCATTAACCCATTCAGCGCCAGCGCTCTCCCCTTGACGAGTAAAATCGTCTGGCGTTAGACAGTAAAATAGTCTAACGTTAGACAGTAAAATAGTCTGGCGTTAGACAGTAAAATAATAAAGTAGGACGCATTGGGGCGCGATGCAACTCAATGGGTTAAATATTGGCCAAGAGGACTAAAATTTGCAACAACGAAACGTCGGAGTATGTCAGTCAGCTAATTTCTCACCTACAAAGATGAGAGATTGTAATCGTGCGTGCCCAAAGGACATGGAAAATTACGTGCAGGTCGCGTAGTATGAAAGTGAAATGTACCAAATACTGACACTTTCACGATATAATTTGCAGCAACAAAAGTGTCAGAATATGGTGGAATATAAATTCTTACCCCGAATATTTTGTGAAGTGCCCACTACTGGTTTGATGTCTCAGCTGTTGGCTGAAATAAAATTTCTATTCACATGTAGGTAAACGAGCTGAAAGCGCAATTAAATGATGCGATGCGCTCAAAGCAAGGTCTGCCAACAAATGGAAGTCAAAATTTCAATGCTCAACGAGTGATGACGCCATCATTTCATGATGAAAAACATAAACAGATGTTGAGAAAGATAGAGAAGAATAAGAAGGAGGAATATGAGGTAGATTTTCATTAAGAATACTAACGAGCAATCTACATACTTGCAGTATTTCCTATCCGCTTTTATCCTAGTAAGTGTTTTTTCAAATGACCATACATGTTCCATGTAGTTTGGGCGCTTGAAAGTATAGAGTAAATGCATCTTATTGGTTTTATTGGTCCCTCAGTGGTAGCGGTAGTGGAAGTCAAATCTAAACTTACAACGAACCTATATATGAATACACCCTCATCCAGTTATTGCATTATCGACTTGTCGAGCTATTAAACAAGTAAACTGTCCAGATAAGTTCTTGTAAGTCGGAATTTTTTATTGCTAGAAAGTTAGCGGTGAACTTCACTTGCTGAATGAAGAACATCAAAAGCTGCAGACGAAATTCGACGCGGCAAAAACACGCAACAAAATATTGACTAGTGAACTGAAGGGATTAAAAGAACAAATTAAAATGTTGGTGGAGAAAGGTGCGCATGATGATGAATTGATTGCCGCTTTAATGGTAAGTTTATAAGAAATTTGGTACTATTAGCAGTTTAGTAACAGCATATCGGGTGTACAAATGAGAATGAATCACTGGGAATCGAAGCCAAGGTCTCATCGGTTTTCTGGTCTAACCTATACCATGCAGCACTCTCCATAACCATTGCCTATTGGGATGCCCGATCGAGACACTTAGAAATATCACATTGTATGGCTTAACGTCGTCTTTGAATGTCAATTTTCCTAGAGAGAGCAAGAAAGACTCAAGAAAACTGTAGAAAAGAAAAATTCTCAGATCGCTGAACGCAGTCAGTCTCGACAGGAGAAAGTACAACAAGATACTGAACTTGTGGCCACTTTAACTCAACTGTGTAAGGAAAGAGAAGAAAAAGTCACCCAGTTAGAACGCGAACTGAACTCCTTAGCGATCAACCTTGCAGAAACACCAGCTAGGCAACACACCAGGTCTGCAGACAAAGCTACCATAACTGATGAACTGGCCAATGATAGGATACCGAGTCCTTTACTAGATTATCAACAAAACAGCAGTGAAACAGTGGTTTCTAAAACCCACGAGGTGGAAGCACAACCACGACGAAGACGTATTGTACGGTCCTCTAGTGGTAAGAATTCTAGTGCCAGTGCCTTGCCACCCACTCCGCCAAGGTCAGGCAGTGGAAGAAGGAAAACAAGCGGCATGTCAAGGTATTGTTTGAAGGCTGTTCTATAATCACGGTTCAAGCAATATCAATAAAAATACTGTTAGAGTCAAAATCACAATGCCTACCCATAGATATCTGAAATAACAGGAAGATGTACGTACATATAAACAAACATAAGATCCTACAGATACTTCAGATCAATCAAATCAACAAAAAAAATCGATAAAAATAAACGAAACAATGGTCAAGATACAGTCAAAGAACCATTAACCAAGGCGATTGAAATTGAGCATGAAAGAGTAGTTTAAAAGAAAAAAACAAAAAGCAATCAACGCAAGACGAAAGGCGCATGTGCCAAAATCCAGATATAAGCGGATCTGCGCATGTACGTATACCTAGGGTAATAGGGTACGCTGGTTACCCTTCGAGGAAAAGGTCAGCAACTTTGTACAACTCGAGAGTGGTAAAAATTGAGCAGGCTTATAACTTGAGAAGCGACCACTGAAGGGATCTGCTGTTTTAAAATTATGTTGTCTTGCGACTTTGAAAAACTTTTGCGGCCCTCTATCTTAAAGTTTGTAGATCGAAATTTATCGTTACTAGTAATTTTGAATGATTCTGTTTCCCTTTCGTTTCAGCGATGGAAGATACATGAGCGGCAGTACACAGTTTGAGGAATATCAGACACTTTATGAAGCCACGAAGGTTGAGCGCGATAAACTAGTTGAACTTGTTGCACTTTTTCAACACAGGTAATTTTGAATTTTCATCAGGAGTTCAGCAGCAACATCTGCTGGAAAATTAATTTCTGAATCCAAGGTCTTCGGTTTAATGGTCGAACCCAAGGTCTTCGGTTTAATGTTCCAAGGTTCTGCCTGAAATATTGTACTGTAACCATGAGATGTATTTAGGTTTGTCTATACCCACCGCCGGCTATCCAGCTCGCGTACCGCAAGTATACGACGATCTTAGCACACATGATTTTCAGTAGCTAGTGATGATTGCTGGGTTCGAAGTATCGAAGACCGAAAAAGTGTTTCAAAGGTTTTTTCTGCCAATTTTCAAAGACTTTTGAGAGCAGCATCTGTTGAAACATTACGATTGTAAGCGCTACTATTCCCTTGTGAGAATCCTGTAGGCTGTTTTCGCAGCCTAAAAATCCTGCCGCAACCGATCTATTTTGGAAATAGCATATAGGAAATCGCATATATCACATACTGACTATCCAATTTAAAGACTTTTTATTAAAGACTTGTCATGCAATTCAAATATTTTTCAAAGTTAAAGACCTACTTTCAAGGGTTTCAAGACCACTACTTGTGATTGATATCTCATGAAATATTGTTACAATAATTTCTATATTCCGCGTAATAAGTATTATTTTTCTCTCTTCTCTATTGTAGGGAAAAAGAAGTACAAGAGTCAACATGTAAAATATCGAGTGAGGTGAAAACCTTGCAGAGGCAAAATGTGGAACTTGAAAAGAGACTAGCTAGAGTTCAAGAACAGCGTTCAGCACAAGATAAGAACAGTAAGAAATATCAACGTCAAAGGACTGGCACTAGTGAAGAAAGATCAACTGAACCATATTATGTTGAGGAACTTGAAACTCAGTAAGTGCATTAACATTTTACTTCGACTGCACCAAGTCTTCGGATCTTCAGTGACTATGTCGGTACATCGAGAGACCTGAGTTTCAGTACAGTGCCCTAAAACTATGCATGATTGAGCATAAAGCACGAACGTGGGGCACATGAAAACAGTGACGTCCCTGAACGAGGAACCGGAAATACTTGGAGACAAGTAAACATGATTTGGTTTTACAAATGCTGAAAAGAATAAGTGGATTGATTGGAATGCATATAGTTGTCTGATTTTAAGTAAGCCAAAGACTCATTTTATTTAGGTAAAGGGTATAGGTATTCATACCTTTAAAGTCTATAGACACATGGATGTGTCGAAAGGCAACTACAATACACCCTTTCGATAATTACGTCATTTGGCCTGGGAGCCTCGCTCTCATGAACCGTGAGCCAATCATCTTGGGTAATTTACTAATGAAGCGAGGCTCCAGGACCAAAAAGTATTGTGACGTGATTATCGAAAGGGTGCATTATGCTGGTTATTTTAGCTGCGCATTCTAACACACCCCCCGCCCCCCAAAATCAGATGCATTTCTTATCTGAAATATAGCCTGCAGACTCTCACAGTTTATTATACACTAGGGTACTTTACGATCATTTTTTATACTCATGTGCGTGTTTATAGGCTTGCGATTCAAAAGGACGACAACGACGCTTTGAAGGAAGCTTTAGAATCAACATTAGAAGGAAAGAAAGAAGACTTTCAATATTATCAAGATATTGTTGAACAAACAAAGAGAGTTTTCTTACAAGGATTACATCAATACAGACAGACCTCTTCACCAACTACAACCTCAAGTGGCAATACGCTGAGAACGTAAATAAATATGTGCATGTTAAGATACTTTAAAAGTTATAACAAGATTGTACAGTACATATTTATATTAAATCCACAATTACCAATTTGGATTTTGTGGAAAATATACCACGCTCTGCTGAGCCTTAAGCAGCTGGATTTATGAAAATAAGGAAAATTAGATAGAGTATTATTACAATGATAACAACGACACAGAAAAAATCATGATTACTAGATTACATTGATATCGAATATCACATACTCGAACCGACCTGACCGCGTAGCTCAGTTGGTAGAACATTGGGCTAGTATTCCAAAGGTCGTAGGTTCGATTCCCACCGTGGTCAGGCATATTTTTCAAGCTTGCCCGGTGTGGATACACACTCAGAGTAACATCACAAGCATCATATTCACCTGAGTACATTACACCAACACAGAAAAAAACAAAGTACATGTTAATGTCGACAGGAAAATCCCTGTTTGGCAATAATTTGTAAAAATGACTTGCCGAAAAATTGATGAAATTTTTTGAATATGAAATTCCCTTACAGTGTGCATGCAACACGATAAAGTTAACGACTTCTCAAGCAAAATTAGCGGTGTTAATCTTGCCAAAAAGTCTGCCGGACATTTTATCACATAGGGTCATGAATAACGCAAAATACTTTTAAAAAATAGTCACATAAACTCGTACAACGCCATTTTCGGTCGCCATCTTGAATTTATATTTGGGAAAGTTATACAAAGCAAAGCGGGTAACTCAAGCAACGTTTGCATTCTCTGTTTTGCTCCACTACAGTTTTCAATTTCTCCACGACCTACTGTGTTATATGACCAGTTTTCGTCCGTGTATTTTGTGATTGGTGAAAATTTGTTTAGCAAGCTACATTTATAATACATTACGGAGATAAAAATGTGATAATCATACGAAGATTGTTTCATCTTTCCTCTTTTTCATCATAACCTGTCCTGGTTTGTGTTGAGCATCCGGATGATTTTCAAGTTCTTTCGGACACGTGCTCACCTAAACAATGAATTATCATGATCGTTACATGGCGGAAAAGGCATGACCGTCTTTCAAAAAGATCTCTAGGGGTAACACAAATAATTTTTGTCTGCCAACGAAGACGTGAGTGTTGTTTCATGGGGGTGTATTAAATTTGCTAGACTTGCTGGGACTACCCCTTCGGGTGTCAATAAACTGGAATAAATCGGGGGTTAAAACAGTCAAAAAAGGATTTTTGAAAGGATTGAATTTTCCCCAATTGAAGCTCTCTTCAGTTCTTTTGAAAGTGCAATTTCCCGCGCGTTAACTTCAACCACTCCCAGGACTTGATATACAGTAGATAAAGTATTATGATCAATTTTGATATCAATGAGTGTGAGTTATTCAATACATATTGATAGGTTTCGGCAGTTCATCAAACTTGCCCTATTTTCACTTCCTAGTCAACACATAGAGCATTGGTTTTCTTTCAAATTCTGAATCGGTTTCGCATGCAGTTATTTCGGTTAGTCGGAAATCTGATTCTGATATTAAAGGTAACAGGTAGAACCGATGTAAAACACCAATGCATCTCAGCTAATTAACTGACTAACTGAGGAAAAGTCATTCGGTGGCCGACCAGTTACACAATAAACAAATTAAGTGTTAAAATTAAGTGTAAAAAACCTAAATGTATACTTCGTTCAATACTTACAGGACTATCGATAAGAAGTTGTTTTAGATCGTAGAAAACACCAGAATCCTCTTGAGTAAGGAAACTTATTGCCGTACCACTCTTTCCTGCACGACCTGTACGCCCGATACGATGGGTGTAGTCTAAAGAAATATTTCACGGGTTTTACAAAGGAAAATATTTATTTTGGCAACAATGTTTCCAACTTATCAAAAACATCAACATTTTAAAATGCTTCCGCTACAATGTTTCCCAAGGCTAGTTTGCCTACGATGAATGTGCATTAACACTGACAATGGTTTCACGTATGACCTGGCGTAATTTCATTTAACAAAAACAAAGATTTACCTTCAATAGATTTTGCCATGTCGTAATTAAGAACTAAGGAAACATCTCTGAAAAAGTAAAGCGGCGTGCAATTAGCCACACTGGGATTGCTATAACTCGGGACTTGATCAAAACTTTACGTTCAAATTTCATCAAAACAACTTGTGTACTACAGTAATAACCTAATTTTGGTTTTGCTTGTACAGACTGTTATACTTGTACAGACTGTTAGAGCTCGGGAAAATTGCCGAATCTAACACAGGGCTTAAACACGTAACATCCAAGCCTTCAGGTTGGAATGGTACGAGATCACTGCTGAGCCACCTTGCTGTGGATGCATTTCATCTGCTGAATGCAGTTTCATTTATGTTGTTTTGATTTTCATGTTGATATTTTTCCATTTTATTTGTGCTGACCACAAAACGTTCCTGTGACCCATAGTCCGCTATTTCCCCCACCCCTGCTAACACATAAAAACCTGCGTAGCTGGCAGTTTTAAGGGTTGAAGAGTTGAGGTGTATGCAGGCAAAAATTAAGGTTAAGTCCGATGTAGGACTCAGGAATTTTTGTCAAGCTTTAATAGCTACGGGCCTGTACAAGCAAAATCAACAAAGCACTTAGTATCAAGGTGAGAAGAAAAATGATAATAAGCAATTATTGGATGAGGCTGAGCATGATATCAAGGATTATTCAGACCGAGGTCAATGTTATCTGCCGAAGCGAAGCTGAGGCGGATAACATAGACCGAGGTCTGAATAATTCTTGATATCATGCGAAAGCCGAATCCAATAATTGTTTTATTATACATTTAAAGACATGAGAAACGTATAAAACGCTTCCTGTTCATGAGGTAGGAAAAGTACAATTTGAATATCAAACATTTGCACAAAGTCAAAGGTCAGCTAAATATTCTATTTCTACTTCTATTTACCCCTTTGTGGCTTTTTTCGTGCTTTCACTATCCTGATCTGCCAATAATTTGGAGAGTTCACTTTCATTCAGCAAAGCAAAACTGCTGTAGGCCATTGTTTGTTTTTTTTTTTCGCGCGCTTATAGGTTCAAGCTTTTGGCCGCACAAGGG
The DNA here is from genome assembly GCA_902702795.2 of Paramuricea clavata. Lineage (NCBI taxonomy): Eukaryota > Metazoa > Cnidaria > Anthozoa > Malacalcyonacea > Plexauridae > Paramuricea > Paramuricea clavata. Next base: position 32,017 of record CACRXK020001145.1, on the reverse strand, counting down.
TTTGGGCACGAGAGAGTCCAATATTTTTTTTTTTGGATGCAAGTTCGATCCAAAAAAACAATTATTGGACGCTGATGACGTCATCGGCGGAAAATACGTAATAAATGCCGAATACTGAAAATTAGCCGGTGCTTTCTGACCAATTAGAAACGAGAATACATATTAAATGTATAATAATAAGCAATTATTGGATGAGGCTGAGCATGATATCAAGAATTATTCAGACCGAGGTCAATGTTATCTGCCGAAGCGAAGCTGAGGCGGATAACATAGACCGAGGTCTGAATAATTCTTGATATCATACGAAAGCCGAATCCAATAATTGTTTTATTATACATTTAAAGACATGAGAAACGTATAAAACGATTCCTGTTCATGAGGTAGGAAAAGTACAATTTGAATATCAAACACCTTGCACAAAGTCAAAGGTCAGCTAAATATTCTATTTCTACTTCTATTTACCCCTTTGTGGCTTTTTTCGTCCTTTCACTATCCTTATCTGCCAATAATTTGGAGAGTTCACTTTCATTCAACGAAGCAAATCTGCTGTAGGCCATTGTTTGTTTTTTTTTCGCGCGCTTTAGGACCAAGCTTTTGGCCGCGCAAGGGTTTGGGCACAAGAGAGTCCAATAATTTTTTTTTTGGATGCAAGTTCGATCCAAAAAAACAATTATTGGACGCTGATGACGACATCGGCGGAAAATACGTAATAAATGCGGAATACTGAAAATTAGCCGGTGCTTTCTGACCAATTAGAAACGAGAATACATATTAAATGTATAATAACAACAATTAACTCACCTAACATCAATACCACGACCTGCAACATCTGTGGCCACTAAAATATCTTTACTGCCGTTCTTCAAACTTGCCAATGCAAACTCTCTGAAGAAATAGCGCTCGTTAAAGATTTTAAAATTGAATAAAAAGTTTAAAATAGAAGTTTCCATTTCACTGACCCTGCAATGAAATGAATCCATTGCATGACTCATTTTCTCCACTGCGTTTTATCTATACCGCGGGCTGCATTAAATTCAGTATTGTTTGTTAGACTGTTTTGACTATTTGTTTATTTTATAATTACTCGATAAATCATTCAATACTATATCATCATATGGTGTTATATAAAACAGAAAATGAATGTTTTCATTAGTGCAATGATAAGAATATTTTCATTCGGTAAAAGACTTCGCCACGTTGACTGGAATTACCATCTTTCAACTCATACGAGCTCATTAAAATATTCTTACCATTGCACTCACAAACATTCGTTATTTGTAGAATGTTTATCTGAGAAAACCTGTTTAAGTCTATTAAATCTATTCCAATCAAGCCTTGCCTGAAAAGGAACTCGATCCAGCGCGCGCGCCTATATGTGCCATGCGCCATCAGAATCAAAGAACAGTTTTATAGACATGTTAAATTATTTTATGGATTGATTGCTTTTTGGTCTGCACAATAAATGGCACTGTTATTCCCCAAAGGCATTTCTAAACCATAAATTTCAAAAACTATGCGTGAAAAAGACGTGCGTCATGTTTTAGCAAGTGTGCGGGAAAAGCCTGAAATTCTAATTGAAAAATCTTCGTCCCCTTCCTTCTGAAATTTCCAAGACTAGAAAGTAAAGGTCACTTTACCTTGATTCTTGATTTTTTCCACCATGAAGAGTAACTGCCCTGTACTATATAAAGAATAATAATACATGAATTGGATAACGTTGGCTGAGGTGCACATCAAAACTGAAAACCTACGTGGTGGTGTAAATATACCCACTATTATTAATTATATACCCATCATTTCGTATAGCTATATCCCCTTCAATTTAAGACTAGCATTTAATGAATGCGTTTATAGTATGCCTATAACCCTGCATGGAAAGACAACTCTGTGCTCAGACTTGAAATCTCAGCGACAAGCAGGCCTTATATTTTCGGATAAAAAATATAATATTTTATAGCATATCAATACAGAATTACCCCCATTTTTTCCAGTGATTTTGCAAGAACATCTGCTCCCTGTCAAACAAAATGTACATGTTGATATTTTAAGAACTGATATATATATATATAATGTTCATTATTTAATTGCGTAATTTAAATGTCTGACCTTTTTCTGGTTGACAAACACCATGATTGGGGGTTGCATATCGCCGCTGCTAAGAATTTCCAAAAGCTTTTTCCTATATGGCAGGCGAGGTAGAAATACAATTATAAATTTGAATCTTGTTATTGTTCTAAACGTAATAAGTAAATTACGATAAACAAACAATTTTGACATGGACGTGATCCACACCACTAAATTGGCAACAACAATAACACAACAACAATTGAATAACAAGACGACGACGACGACGACGACGACGACGACGACGACAACAACAACAACAACAACAACAACAACAACAACAACAACAACAACAACAACAATGCATATCTTAAAATAATGAATGGCCTAGCCTTGAATGATATATCAAATACCAGTAAAAAGGTCGACTATACAAATTGGCGGACACTGGGAGAGGGCGATTGTCCATCCCAATATTTTTGCTATGGTCTCTTGAATGCTAATAAACTGATTGTATTCTTTATCTAAAGATGGATTAATAAAACCTATTATTTTAATAGTAAGTTTTTCAACCAAGTTTTTTTCAACCATGAAAGCGTGATATTCTTATATTTGAGCATGAATTTAGCATTTTATGCAAAAGAGGGCATTCTTCTATCCTGCTTGACGCCCACTTCGACTGACTTTTGATGACATACTCGAAATGTTCACGCGTTTTATCCTATCCCTATAATACCCTATACTATCGTATATTATATATCAATGATGTAATTTAGCCTACCTCTTTTTTTGTTCTGTCATCAAGTGCACAATCTGTACAACCCGTTCTGTTGGTTTGCCTTGAAATATTTTAAACAAATAAAATGTAGCGTCGGAACAATAAATTGAATGTACAAAACAGTGTACAAATATTTTACAGTCTACTTTTCCTATCCGTGTTTACCTTAGCCAAATATAAGAGCTCTTAAAAATCACCCCTCCCAATGTGAAGAATCACATCTCAAAATGGAGGGCACTTAATTTCAAAACTTTCCTTGTGGCATAAACCAGAGTCGATGACCTTCTACCCCTAATGGTTCTCGACCTTTTGGCTAATGACGCAACGCTCAATAGCGCAACAGATCTGTGTGTCCAAAATAACTTCTGGATACGGCACTAAACTCTACACAATGCACCATAATATTTCCTGAGTGCCTGAAGTTTTCTGACTGGTGAGTATTTCGAAATACGTGTATAATACATACCAGTTGAGCCAATATATACAACCGCGGGTCGCCTGAAAACAAATACGAAAAGCAAATAAAGTGGGTCTAAACGACGACTAAACGGAGGGCCGAAAATGGTAGCAAATTCCGCATGCAATACAAAAGTATACAAAATTTGCAAACTTTGCAAGGCTATATATTTCCGCATTTTACAACATTTCACAACCAAACTTTGCAATTTTACTCATTTTAGTGTGCTCTTTCTGGCTGTGGTGTTTTATTTGCATCTCTTTACCTAGTTTTAAAATAAGTCTAATAAGTCTTGTACTACAAAATACAGAAAGTGTTGGTGAGACAATGGTCATGGTTAGTGCATGATTACCTCGCCTCAGTTGCATGTGGCGTGTGGGATGACCCAAACGCTTGAGGGAGAACAGTTCAGCACTGACTTCTGATAGAGCTGTCCATGCAGTGTGAAATGCGTCATGATCAAATATGCGCTAACTCACCTCAGATAGCTCCGTGCCAGCCGCTCAACAGATGGAGGCATCGTTGCTGTAAACATAACCGTCTACAGAAAATAAATAACCGTCTAAAAAGGTAACCTTTATTGCCTCCGTGTTCTTAGTTGCGCTCAGTTATTTTCTCCATATCGTCCGTACCAGTGAAGTTCGAAAAAGCGAGTTTGTGGGTTAATTATATTTTCGTGGTGCATGATGGGAATGATCGTCAGATCGATGTCAGTTAGCTGGTGTTGTCAGGTATTAGCCCCAAATTGTACCCACTTGAGTAAAATACAAACAAGTTATTTAAAGTCCGCAGTCCTTAGTATAAGGTGGATTTTCACGTACAGAGAAATATTTCGACGTCGAAATATTTCGCTTGATTTCTTATGAATACCATACGAATAAATCAGTTGTATTTGACCACCCACAATCCAAAATTTAATTTAAATTGAGTGAAAAACTTCGACAGCGAAATTTTTCTTGCAAGTGGAAATCCGGATCAATGTTCATTATCGACTTGCCCCGATTGATTACAGCTCCGCTAATGTCCTACAGTACCATAGATATTTTATATACACTAGATAGTGCATCTAATTATTCTGCAATTCAAAAATTGAAGCCGTGATTGCAGACTCAGGATATTCCCATGAAATGAGAAGACTCGTATGTTTTTTATTTCTTAAACAGGGAACTTAAACATTAAGTTAAACCTATTCCAAATACATTTCCAAACTATTTTAAATGATGAATGTTATTGTTGTTTTTTAATCGTTTATTAGCGAGTGGGAAACTTCAACATGGCCGCCATCTATTCAATTGGGGGGAACCGCTGGAATATTCTTGGCTTCAATTTTACTAAAAGAGATGCGCTATCTAGTGTATATAAGATATCTATGTACAGTACTGTAATAATTACATCAACTCACCTGGCGAAGGCGATCTTTTGTGGCAACTCTTTCCAGTAATTTTGCTGGGTCTTCAGCATCATCATTATCAGGTTTCAGATTAGTAATAGGAATATGTTCTAATATTGTCTGCACGTCAGGTTCAAATCCCATGTCTATCATACGATCAGCCTACAGAAACGATAAAGTTGTTAAATTGAAAGATGACTGCATACAGTTTTTGGTCAATTTTGCCCAGTATTTCACAATATCATTTCAAAAGGAGCTTTACAAAATTACAAAAATGTACCATTCAGTGGGCGAAAATTACCGAGAGCCAGTTTTCAGAAGCCTGAGAAAGCTTTTTTCTTCTGAAAACCATATCATATATTTTTTCAGGCATTCTTAGTTAACAATACATAATGGGAGAAAGCAGCTTTCAATAATTGTTATAACAATTCATGATCATTTGTTGGTCGTTCCCATAATTTGCTTTTCAAAACTTCACTTGTATTTACTAAATAATAATTTACTAAAATTCGTCCTCCATATAGCAGAAAAAAACAGAGACGGACTGCATGGGTAAGAATCAGCTATGCCTTTATAGCAGCCACATTACTGCCTAGTTCCAAGTTGTTCTAAAGCTTGCGATCACGCACAATTGTGATGTCATTGGCCGACTGGTGTCATTATTTAGCACATTACCCAAGCAACATACCTCATCCAACACAATGTATGAACAACGTGATAATACGAGATAACGATTTTCTAATCAAACAAAAAGTGAAAGAAGCAACATATTATTTATTGGGTTAGAGATGGATTATATCAGGGTATCTCACTCTATAGAAACTACAGTAATTGGTGAAGGATTTTGTAGATGGGGATTGCGAGTGTAAATTTTTTACATTTATTATACCTAACCATGCAGGAGCATGAAGTCGCGAAAAATTGCAACTGGAGTAATTCAAGCTAGAGTAATTCAATTTCGATTCCTTCCACAGGGCCTAATAAATATATAAAATTTACTGGAGGATTCATGGAGGATTTAGATTTTTCAGAAAAGACCACGAACTAATTCATTAAAAATTAATATTTCACGACTTGGGCTCTATTGAATTTGTAGGCATCGCTTACATACTACGAGTCTGAGGTTATATTTTTTATATTAAGAAGTTGTACATAGCATACCCAAAACGTCAATAAGACGACCAGGCGTTGCAATTACAATCTATTGAAAAATGAAAGAAAAATTACATTATCGCAAAACATCAAAAGAAGAAAATTGATAAAATTAATCGATTTTCAATAATCTACCCACGACTGTACAGTACGTTAATTTAACATCAAAGGAGTCAATAACCATGCAGCACGTATACCTCAACACCAAGCCTGAGTTGAAAACCTTGGTCTTCTCTTGATAACTGAAAACAAAAATTGATGCATGTATTCAATCATCTATTGATCAGAAATTCGAGACGAAAGTATACTAGTCATTTTTAACCCCCCCCCCACCCCCCTCCCCCCGTATTTTAACGTCGATCACATATACGGTAGATATTCTGAAATAAGCATTACATGAACTTTAGTTCCAGCATCATTTTGTTTAATTAAATCTCGCGAGCCTAACATTTACAAGTATATCGCACTTATACAACCAATAGAGAGGTTCGGATTTGACTAACCATTAACACACTATTAACCAATCAGATACGTTTGATATATCCGATTAACCAATCAGATGCGTACTAAGCCAGTGAGAGGTAGTGGTAGTGAAATCTGAACCTCTCATTCAGCATTATGTGAAGTACTTACACCGCCAATTACTGACACAGTCCTCACACCAAGTGGTTTAGCAAATTTTAAAGTTTCTTCCTCAATCTAGAGTTGCGACAGAAAGAACTTGGTCACCCCCTTAGTCGTATATTGTATACTTAAAATATTTCCCAGTACAACCTGTTGTGCAAGTTCTCTTGTAGGAGCCAAGATGAGTGCGTAAGGTCCTTGATCAATGTCTTGTTCTCTAGAAGTCGAATAATAGGAAATCAATTACACATTGATCTATCGTGTCAAAAATGACTGGAAATCAGCCTTTTGTCCTTGACTCTAATGTGCTGTACTATGGTAGAACGTTCTTTTTTGGAGGTGTTTTATTTGTCAAAATTTTGTAATTAACTGGTACTGTAGTTTGGTAAGTTGAAGACGTACTAAAAAGAAACAGACACAAATACTGTTCATTGGGTCTTTCGGGCCTGTTCATACGAGCTCATTCATATAATTTCTGTGTTCATACAATATGACTGCTTTTATCCCATCTAATACCCGGCCTCGCTGGGACGAAACGACGCAAGCATAGTGCTTTGGAGATACTTTCTGTTTTGATTGAACAAACTGTACATTCTGCCAGGAGGTCTATTAATATTTTTCTTATTTCATATTCCAACTATATATGCAGGTCATAATTGGCAAAAACAATTCCATCTCGGTCAAGTGGGATAAAGGAAAATTATATCTCCCTTGACTGAGATGCCACACAGCGTTCTCGGCAGGGGGGGGGGGGGACATGGGTCGGAAAATTCTCAATGTTGTCGGAATGTTCGTGGTGAAGCATCGGAAAAAGTGATACGAAAATCGGGAAAAGTGCTACGAAAGCAATTGTAATGTTATTGTCCAGAAAATTTATTACCTAAAACGTTGTCGACGGGGGGATTTAAAATGTTGTCGTCCGGAAAACTCTTTCCTCATTGAGGTTTTTCGGAAAAGTACTGCACTTGGCCCTCCCCAAAACATGAGACCCACGGCGCCCCTGGCTCTCGGTAAGATCCCAACATTGCTGGGCTGGCTCGTCTCTTGTATATTCTGGCTCGTCTTTCGAACATAAATTGAATTTTACATGCGTTAACATGGGCATGCGGCAGGTTACTGTAGCTGCTGAACTCATATGAACAGGTCCATGGAATGTTTACTGTTCAGTGAAAAATGGATTATCCAGTTTACGTTTCAGATCAGTGTGTATCGAGCAATCCATGCATGCGTTAATGTGCAGATGATACAATTTTTGCCTTGCCTGACGATTTTTGGTAATCCCATGATCCAGACAAGAAGCGGCAAAACAAACGCGGCTGTCTTTCCACTACCTATAGACACAAAAGACAACAAATAATGCTATTAATATAAATAATGCTATTAATATAAGAAATGCTTTTAACATAGAAAAAATGTTTTGATTCCCAGAGTAATCGCAATATGGAATTGAGTTTTGTCTTCCCTAAAATGTTATTTATCAAGAACTTCGGTTTACAACGTTTTTAATGATGACTATTAAAGGATGATTATAGTAAATAATTTATCACTGAATTGATGTATATTGATTTGTAACAAGAATTTCAAAAGCTTTCATTTTCTCTTGTTCCTGGGTACGAAGTTACATGCCTTACGGTGGCGCAATCGTCTGACAATCGTCACAGCAAGCGCTTTTCACCTCCGGAATCGCGAGTTCGATTCTCACAGCCTCGTACCCAGGGTTCCGCGCACTCATCAGTACTTATGTGAAAAGAATCAGGCAACGCTACCGAATGTCGTTGCTTTTCTACGGGTATTTCGGTTTCCACAGAGAATGTCATAACGTGCCAGACATAGGCGACCTATATAGAAAACCTCAACTCGATCATGTAGAACTGCATCCTTCGCAATTCAACTAAGCCCTCAGCTGCAAGCATTGAACTATAAATAAACTGGAACGATAACTCCTATGATAAAGGCCTATGTTTGGGTGAAGCCAAATTTCGGGCGCTCAAGTGCAGCCTGTTCGCAGGTATGTATACGAAAATAAATACACAAAAAGTTTCACGATGTATTTTTACTAATTTAATCCTTAATTTTAACTTATTAAAGTACGTTTCTGGATGTTTGGACTTCATTATCAACCGTATCTAAGATTTTCTACATAAATTGTATAAATTTGTCTCTGAACTCTTTCTGGAAAGTCTCAAAACTCAGAAAAACCATAGATTTCGCGCGGTTTTTTGCCGAGTTTCGTTTTGTTCGTGTCATATTTCGGCAGCTAAACAATATTTGCTTATTTTATGTGCCTTAGATAAAAGATGTGTTGTCTAAGTGTGCTCTGAGATACTATAAATGCCTTGCAAGAAGTAAAAGTAAGAAAATATTAACAATTTTTAAGCTGTATTTTTCGCATCCATTTTGTAAAAAAGACTGGGGCTACCTGCAGAAAACACTCATAACCGGCTTCAAAGATGGCGGCCAACTTATCGTTCCACTTTACTTATAGTTCAATGGCTGCAAGTAAGGATGATCAGCACATCCCCACTAACGTACCGGTTTCGGCAACACCAATGATGTCACGACATTGTAATCCAATTGGAATGGCTTGTCTTTGAATGGGTGTTGGGTCCTATAGAATTAAAAAAAAACATATACCAATTACCTGTAAATTCTTCTCACAATTTCATATTTAACATTCAAATATTTGATTAATATTATAGATAATATACAGTAGGTATAATAAAAAATAGTGGTTGGTAGAGTAAAAAAAAGACGCACTCTTCAAGAGCCTGGTTTCCATATGCTTGTAATGGTCGTAAAAATAGAGTCACGATCTTTCTCAACGATCAGTCTATAATAGTTTATACCTGTAAACCACATATAAATCATAAGTATTCTCTAGTTATAGTCACTCCGCGTATTTTCAGTTCTAAAATGTTGTATTTCGGCTGATGAGAAAGATCGTGACTCAATCTTTACGACCGTTACGACCATATGTAAACCAGGCTTAAGGCCCGTTTACACTTGCAATAGACCTTTCCCGGGGTTTCCCCTTATGAGTGAAATTTTGATCTAGATATGCCTGGACAAAAATTTCATCACAGCTTGAAAGAGCATCACAAAATTAGTAATATTCCGAAGTTTCGTTGCGAAATGTTGTAAAATGCGGATAATATAGCGTAGCTAAGTTTGCCGTTTTTCAGTCATTTTGCATTACAAACGGGAAATTGATAATCAGATGATCAAACTGATTATCAATTTCCCATTTGTAATACAAAATGACTGAAAAACGGCAAACTTCGCAAGGCTATATTATCCGCATTTTACAACATTTCGCAACGAAACTTCGGAATATTACTAATTTTGTAATGCTCTTTCAAGCTATGATGAAATTTTTGTCCAGACTTGTCTAGATCAAAATTTCACTCAAAAGGGAAAGGTCTATTGTTGCTGCGATTTGTAGTGCGATTTTCTCCTTCTGATGGATGTGAACGAGTAAATGAGTTACGAATGTTCGGAGTACATGTACCCTCATCTGAACAGTCATAACTTATCCACTCGTTCACATCCATCAAAAGAAGAAAATCGCACCTAAAGTCGCAACAAAAATTGCAAGTGTAAACAAGTCTTTAGGTGAAATTAAAATGAAGCAACTGCAGACTGCATGAATCGAACCTCTGCTCGCAGAGGTGAAAGACACACTAAGCACTGCGCCATCAACCTCCTATATTTCAAATACTACACGACTGTACTTGGGACTAAAAATTTCAAAATGTGCATCCACCACTCCACCCACCTTGTACTCGAGTTTATCGATTGTCTCTAAAAGTTCAGGTGGGAGATGAGATTCTTGCCAATTTCTGACCGGATTTGGAATTCGGCCACCTGAAAATGGATAAAAACAAAATTAACCAAAATTACACGGTTGACAGAGCGTTTGCACATGACGTCACAGCCGCTACATTGGTGTTCCAATTCAAAATAATTTTAATTAGACTCTTTTGTCTGGAACATCAACATGGCCGCCGCGACTTTTGTTGAGTTGGTCCCTGGGTAATGAGTGCAAACGCTCTATATCTGTAGTATATCAGTTACAGTATATGCCTTAAACGCCTTTCCTGTAAGTGCTTTAAACCAACAGTATGGATTATAACAGTCAACAGTCGGCTATTATTGTGACCGACCAAATTAAAATAAATCCTGCAGATTGTAATATTATATATCCCGCAGTTATACAGCAACAAGGAGACTTTACTAAAAATACCATCTTCATGTAAGCCTAGGAGGGAACTGTCACTTAATAACAACACAAATCGTGTGTTTATCTAGTACTTAAAAAACTCATTAACAATTCATGAGGAAAATACAAAAGAAATGAATGTTTAATCAATGTTTGTAAATCGGATAAGAATTTGTCCTGATTTACATAAATTTTAACTTTGATTTTCTCGGCTTGGACAATGTTTATTTTTAAAATTACTTCGCCAATGAACTCATAAGATGGGTCGCTTTTTAAGCACGATAAAACATTCGCATCCGATCTTTATCTGATATACAAACTCTCGCCTTCGGCTCGAGTTTGTATATCAGATAAAGATCGGCTGCTCATGTTTTATCTAGTACATAATTTTTGCTTACACTTGTAAGGTGGTTATAGCACATTTAGGCTAAAGGTGCAACACGCATCCGATTTCATGTCTCACAAGTATTCTAACCAGTATATATTGTTTGAAAAAAGCTGAACAAACATTCTTGACCAATGTCGAGAATGAAAATGTGTTATGCGAGAATGCAGAATACATAAAATTTAGCAGATCTAAGTGAGATAGCTACAATTTACACTGGAAACAAACGTAAATGTATCAATTAAACCCTATATAGGATAGCAATTTTACTTGCATGAGTGGCCAAACATTATCTGACATATATATCAAGATAAATTTGGAGAATTGAATGCAGATCTTAATTTTTATATGGCTTTTTTAATCTAGTTAATTTAAAATCGTGTTTTCTACCTTTACATGATATACCAAAATCTTCTTTAAATATTCTCCAGTCTCTCTCGGTCATCTCCTCAAGATCTTTGTGAGTCCAGTGACGATCATCGTACGCTTGTTTCTTTTCTTTGTCACGGACTCTATTCATACGGTGACTAACGTGGAAAACAAACATGTAACTTGATAATGATGCGATGTAACGCTTGCCCGCTTAACCTGGCCAGGGTTACGGTTACCACAGTAGAAATTGCATGTAGAAATTTCTTCTTGGTTGTCAGTTGCATGGGCAAGTATACAGTAGCCTGCATTAATCTTACAGTAGAGGGATTAGCCCCAAATTGGGTAGAATTTGAGTAGAATATAAACATATATAAACATATAATTCTTTCGTGACTCATTTTTTCCGCCATATTGTGCTAATCTGGTTTTGGAAAATGAACGTAATCACCGAACAATAAAATGAAATAGAATGGTTTTTTGGATACATGCAGAAACCATTCGTTTGCTTTGTTTATTGTATTGTGATTGATAGTCTCGCGCTATTGGTTTTCCCACTGATTTCAAATCAAACGCAGCTCATTCTCCTAGCCTACAGTATCTTGTTATTCGCTAACTTTTCAATGAAAAATATCTGTCAGGACTATAAACAACCGGAAAGGACGAGAAACTGAAATTTCTCCTTGTTAAAACTTACACTTCTTGGTCTTTTTCTGCCTGTGTTCTTCTGTCTTCCAGTAGTTCCGAATAGAAACGACTTAATTTCTTCTGACTCTGCAAACAGAGACATGACATCTTTGTTCAGAATTACATTAAATAACTTTCTTATCATGTACTGATGATTTTCGAAGTAGGTGATCACACGGTGTGATCACATGGAAGCCGGATTCCCCATTTTTATTTCCTATTAAATTTCATTTGACGTTTATTGGAACAGGGATGGATCCAGCCAGATCTGGTAGAGGCGGGTGCTCATCGACCCATGGTCAGGATTTGCAACCGTTGACCAAGTTCATAAACATTTGGAGCTACACACAGCAGTGTTTTGTGGAATGGGAAGGGTCCAGGGACATTATTAGCAAGATTCAGATTTGACTTCCACTACCTCTCACTCTCACTGGCTTAGTGCGCATCCGATTGGTTAATCGGATATATCAAGCGCATCTGATCGGTTAATGGTCCCTTAATGGTAGTGATTGAACCCCCCTTGCATCCAACCACCGCCCTAGTAAGAGAAACGACTTATTCTCTGCGTATTTCAACCAAAATACAGCACAAAATAGGGGCAAACCCAATTTTGAAGTTGGATAACTGCATTTTGAACCCACCTTTATATCAATTCCACCAATATGTCCTCGTCCAAAGAGTTGAATGGAGTGCTTCTCTTTGTAACTGTCAACAAAATGTACATACTTTTATACTCTATGTAAAAAGACACGTAACAGGAGTGAAAACATATAATCACGTTGGCAATATACAGTATAATGCAATCCCATGGTCAATGCGATATTTTATCAGTTCATTATGAGTCCGTTATCTGTGAAAGTTGATAAAATAAGTGAGGTTTTACTTTTTATTATACGAGATGTATAGATGACTACAAAGATAGCCATAATAATTGAAATGCTATCCTGAAAAACCATACGAATACATTAATCAAACAAAACGAGTTTTTGAAACTGTAAATTTTCGATCCTATTATCATGCTGTTAGATGAAAGATGCCTTTAATGATGACGGCTTTGTAAAAAAGTTCAAAATTGACAGCGTCAAAAACCTGTCTTATTGATTCATATGTTGAGCCCAAAACTGCCCGTCTTTAAACGAGAAAGAAGCTGGCCCAGAGCCCCGACACCAGCCTTAAGTAACCAGAGAGGGGGCGTCCTATATCCCTATCGAAGTCCAGTAGAACAAATGAAAGTCCATACAGTCCAAAATTAAATGGTTGCAAAAGTTATCATGTTAAAGCTACTGTAAACAATGTTGAGACAAACGTCCTTATACCATAGATACTGGTGCATAAGTAAGCCTTATTTCTGCAGATATACCAGGTTTAATTATTAAAGAATCTCAAATACATCCAGTTTCAATAACTCATCAGCTAATTGTAATTAAGGGTGAAACTGAGGTATCCTTAAAGGTTTAAACCTAGGGAGTTTAAATACCACCTGGAAAACGAAGACCAAAATACATTTCAAAAAGCCCCGTCGTTCTGCAATTACTTACATCGGGTTGTAATCTACGGACGTATCTTCATTGACATCCCAGTCAAATACAAATTTCTTATCAGTCAACCTTCGTACTTTACGTTTCTTTTTCGTTATGCCCAAGTATCTCGCCTAAAAAAATGCAATATCCAACAGCATTGATTTTTATTACAACATCAAAGATACAGGTAAACATATTTATGATGAGTTATTTAATCAAATAGACTGTAAGACAAGAGGCTCATTAATTAAAAATGTGCTCAAAAACTAAAGCGCAAGGATTAAGGGTTATACTTTCTAGTAAGAGAGGAAAACAGGAGGACATCGAGAAAAACCATGAACTCCATTTATACGAGTTTTCAAGTACATGGAGCCATTGGAGGTTACTCAGCGTAAGTACATCCTCTACCTTGGACCAATAGAAACTGAGGGATAAGTTCTATGCAACTTTTCCCAATCGACCGACATAAATTTTAAGGGCTTGTGTAATGTTAAAAAAATTGTGAAAACCCTATGTTCTATAGAACGTCGGAGAAGAAACCTTCCATTAAATACACAAATACTATTACTGTCTGACTGATCATTCGGGTCTCTGAACCAACACTATATGAGACAGTTACATAGAACCAATGTTTGGAATCGGGGTCTATCCAATTTAAGTGCGCAAAATATTTTCGTAATGACTAAATGCTTGTCTGCATGGGAGAACGTGTATATAATTAAGCAAATATTATAGTCAAGCCACCGTCAAATGAAAGTGGATCAGAGTTGAACTCTCGCTCGTGTTTCAACATCAACTCTCGTCGCCTCTCATGCACTCTCATCAAGTCTCACCAACTTGGACTGGTTCATATTTTGATGAGAATCTATTAGAGTTTTTGCTCGTTTGGCGGGTAACATCCAGTCAACTCTCATCAACTCGTGCAACTCTTGTTCCCGTCTGACCCACAATCTCAAGTGCGTTCCAAAAGAATACTGCATTCGCAGAGTTGAGTAGTCGACATCTTGAACCTACCTTGATGGCTTCTTTCTCCATCATAGTATCTGGGTTATTACCCTAAACAAAATATCAGAACAAAATTTGAAAGTTTTCAATTTAGCCTTTAGAGATGAAACAATTTGAAAGTTTTCAATTTAGCCTTTAGAGATGAAACAGGGTGATTTGAATGCATTTATATTTGGCATAAATGTGAAGGCATTAAACGGCAATTATTGTAAGAGAGTTGATATCTTGTCACCTAATTACGCAGGTAACGAATGTTTATTGCCATGTTGCCGATGTTCTTATAAAGCATAGGACGAAATAAAGGTACAGTATATAGGAAATAATAACTATAGACCTATGTGAGTAAAAACACCAATATATTTATTCAATTTCCTTCTAGTTCCAATCTTCCTTGGGAACAACCATTCCGTACTGAGACCCGTGTCAATTTATTGGGGTAAAATTCTATTTATAGAATCGATTTACCCCCAGGGAAGGACTGGTACTGAAAAAATTTGCACTTGCAAAATGGTATATTGCATGGAAGTGATGGAAGCATGAGGTATTCTAGGTGATTGTTCTGGATCTGTGGTTCTTGAGATTGCAAATAACTACTTATTAAACGTAATTTTAATCACCTTGTTATCTTCCTCGGGCTTTCGATTTCTTCGATCTCGCCTGTCTCGGTCATATCCTAAGTATTTAAAGAAAATGGTTAAGTTGCACAAAAAATTGTTCATAATGTCTGCCTGGAATTTCTCTCACTGAAAAAATCCCCTCTCAGCATGACGTATACCATATAAACACACACCTCTAGTTGCATCCGCTTCTTTTTGAAACTGCTCTCTCATTTTACGTTCTTCCTAAATTTGGAAATGAAGATCATTATATACTTACAGTAACCATATTATGATGCATTACAGTTCTAGAAGAAAATATTGCTTAACACCTCAACACCAATAAGAGATTTCAACAACTAGCTTTACTTCGCTGCTATCTAGCTTTACTAGCCAATTATTTTTATTTTCGGCACCGTTTTATACCCTTGAGTTTTAATTATTATCTGTGAAATGGTCTTTTTTGTATGTTCTCAGAATAAGTGCTAATAAATAGCTTGTAATTTCATGCAACAAAGATATCTTGGAACCTTCGGCCATCTGAAAATTCCTTTATTAAAATCTTCAGCGAATCTTCAGGAATCTTCAGCCATGCATTGGAAAAAAGGAATCTTCAACCACCTGAAAATTCCTTCATTGATGAAACAGGGAGTTGTTGCAACTTCGATGTAAGCGAAACTATAAAATTATTTGCTCTATCGTTATGATATCAAGCAATCTCTAGCGTTTCATGAACCAAAACGCGCTTATATTATACCTTTTTACATATATACGAGTCTTTATTATATGGTTATCATTGGTGCATATCATACCATGCGAAAAATAAACGTATAGTATAGTTTTAACGTGTAGCATACAAACCATTTTGAACGCAAATGAAGAGACTGAGAAAGCAATAAGAAAGCATCGGAATGATAGGGATGCAAATACCTGAAAAATACAAGCAGAACTTCGACATTTCAAGCGAAGGCCCTTCCTTGGGAAGTTAACGACGAAGAGCCTTCGCTCGAAACGTCAAGTTCTCCTTGTATTTTTCAGGTACAGTAGTTGCATCCCTGTCAATCCTAGCCTGCGAAAGAGCCTGTTCGCAGGCTATATCAATCCGAAACTTTCTTATTATTGGTACAACGGCCACAACCTACACTGGCACAGACCGTTTGAGAAAGCAATAATACATCATACACCATTTCGATAATTACGTCACAAATCTCTTCTTGGCCTGGGAGCCTCGTTCTCATGGATCGTGAGCAAATGGCCTTTCGTCTTAGTTCATGAGAGCGAGGCTCCAACGCCAAGAAAGTAGTCATGACTATCGTACATATCGTACAAGTCGCTGAGAAACTCTACAAATCAGTTAGAGAGGAAAATTAAGTCTGAATATTATTGTAAGCTAATCGAAGACAGTAAAGGTGATGGGGGAAAGATGTGGAAAGCGATAAAAGAAACCCGGCCACACTCAACAAACTCCGATATAAACGCCATATATGACGACTGCAAATTACGTACTGGAAGCATGACCATTGCCACGATTCTTAATAAATATTTCACCTCTATTGGCAAAAAGATTCAGAAAGTTTTCACTAATTTACCAACTATCTGGCCTGACAACATTAAGTACAATTATCCATCTGAATTTCAGCTTCTAAGTGTCACAAGTGACTATGTTGAATCTGAGTTGCTCAAGCTGAAATCTAACAAAAGTGCTGGATTAGACAAGATTAGTGTAAGAATGATGAAGGATGCGGCTGGTGTAATTGCTCCCGTACTTACAAGAATTATCAACAATTCTTTCCTTAATGGATGTTTTCCTAAGAGATGGAAATCCGCAAAGGTGTTTGCGTTATTTAAAGATGGAGAAAGGACATCTAAAGATAACTATCGCCCTATCTCAGTCCTCCCGGCCGTTAGTAAAGTTATCGAAAGGATTGCACATGATCAACTGGGTGGTTATCTAAAGGAAAATTCCATTCTAACCTCGACGCAATTTGGATTTCGAGCAAATCGTTCAACTGAAATGGCCCTGACTAATTTTACTGACGACATACTCAAGCATATGGATAATAAACAAGTAACTGGTGTTGTTTATCTAGACCTAAAAAAGGCTTTTGACACAGTAAACCATCAAGTTCTAATGAAAAAATTAAAGAGTGTTGGGGTTCAAGGTCAAACACTGTGCTGGTTTCAATCTTTCCTTTCAAACAGATCTCAACAAACAATCATTGCAAATTCACTATCTGAAAGCTTAAAGATCACTGTTGGAGTGCCGCAAGGCTCTATACTTGGCCCATTGTTGTTTATAATTTACATTAATGGTGTGCAATCATGCTTGGAAAACTGCCGTATGGTAATTTTTACAGATGACATAGCAATGTTTTGTCCGGCTTCAACAGCAGTAGAATTACAAGCCAAATTGGACTTCGATCTACAAGGTGTCATGAATTGGCTTCGGAAAAACAAGTTGTTGCTAAACGTTCCCAAATCAAAACTGATGATTATCGGAAATTCAAGAAAGTTGAAAGAGTTTGCAAACATTCAGCTAATCGCAAATGATGCACCATTGGAAAGAGTCCAAAATTTTAAGTACCTTGGTGTTGTTATTGACGAGAACCTCTCTTGGAAGAGTCACATCGAAAAGCTACAGATAAAAGTCTCACAACGCCTCGGCATCCTGCGCAGAATAAAGCACCTACTACCTAAGCATGCACGGATAATATTTGTCAATACAATGATCACGTCATTACTGGATTATGGTAGCCTGGTATGGGGAGATAAGAAAAACAAGATTATGATGGATAGTTTACAAGTATTGCACAACAAGGCAGCAAAGTTGGTACTGGACAGACCAATGCTTTCCTCTTCTAGTGATGCCCTAAGAATGTTACACTGGTCTACCCTGAAGCAAAGGCGAAGTATACGTAGATGCCTCTATGTATATAAATCAATAAATGGGATAAATGATATTGATAACACATTTATCCGAAATGCAGATGTTCACAGTTACAATACAAGACATAAGAACGATTTACGGCCAATGAAATCCAGTACTTGCAAAGGACTGCTTAGATCAAACTGTGATTTCATTGCGGACTGGAACCTTTTAGATGAAAATATTAGAAATTCGTCTTCTTTATCTAATTTTAAACGTGCTGTTTTTAAATTTTTTAAATCAATATAGAACGAACTTAAACTTTTAATATAGTCTACTTTTTCTATATAGAATAGAACTTTTAACTTTCTTACATAATAATATAACGGAATGTAATATACAGAGCCCTGCTGAAAAGCACTTGAGTAGTGATGTAGGCTGTCTGTTATAAATAAAGTTGTTATTATTATTATTATTAAAAGGTGTATTAAAACATTCCACTGAATTATACCTCTAGTTTCTTTCGTTTCTCTGCAACTTCTTCTTGTCTTTTCCTCAACGCCTCTGCGGCTCTTTCTTCTTTCGTTAAAAATTTCGGCTAGAGAAACCAAGACAATAAACTTTTTATATCGATTTGAAAATTGTTAACAACACTTAAGTGACGATGAAAAAATATTCACCATAATTATTCAATGGGGCTTGGAAGACTTGTAACTTCTTACATATCAGGGTTATATAATGTGGAACAAACTTGAGGAGCCGGTTGCTCGAAACCGATTAGCGCTAATCCTGGATTAAAATGTAACCCACTGTTTTGGTTTTTGCATTTCTGCTCTGCACGTCTGTCAAGAATATGATCCAGACAAGACTTCTGGATAAATATTTCCAAGTTTCTAGTACAAACAAACTGTTGGAAAGTTTGCATTGACGTTTTATATTAACCAAGGATTAAGCAAACTGGCTTTCAAACAACTGGTCCCAGATAACGAGCCCAATTCATCATTCCACCCAATCCTAAACTGAACAATCCTTCTATGCTGCAGTTATTGAATACGTTGCAATCAATAATTGTATTTATACATTATATTTTCAATATACTTTTCAATATATTTTGTATTTATATACATTATAATCTTCTCCACACAGAAAATTTATGCTTTACAAACGTTCCCAAAGAACAGTTTTAAATCTCCTGGGCATGTTTGCAATATTGCTGTACACTCAGTAACAAAATTAAAAGGCCATATGGAAAAGATCTCTTGCAAATATCCCTGTCACTATACCAATACGTAAAACTACTACTTTTATATCAACCTTTTCTTGGGCTTTTTTCTCAGCTTCACGTCTCGCAATCATTTCTTCCAACGATAAAGGTTGTTTCTTTGGTGCTTTCTCAGTTTCTTTTTCTGTCTTTTGTTTCCCCTCTTCTTCTTGTTGCTCCCTAAAAATAAGTGGTAAGTATAACTAAGTATGTTTAATCTAAAAATAAATTATTTCTGTCTTTCTTTCTTAGTACTTCAAAAAATTCTAACATTGGAATCTCTACCAACAGACACATCCATACAATGAACAGTGAGTTCATGTTGACAGGATGAGTTGGGATGGGATAAGACAACCCCAAAAATTGGACTGTAGCTGGGCTCCATGATGAGACATGAGGTGTCACCAGAAATTTTTGGACCAGGAACTGGTCCCCAATCGCTGCTAATCTTGTTGTTGTTGTTGTTGTTGTTGTTGTTGTTGTTGTTGTTGTTGTTAGGGGGCGACGCTCTTTGAAAAAACCCTAAGGCTCCGCCATTACTTGTCTGATCGGAATGAAATTTAACACAATTATTCTTAGCAATATTCCGCATCGATTGACGGTGTTCGATTTTTCACTTTTGACTTTAGAAGCAAGATACAAGCAATTTTTGACTGTATCTGTAGCAAATAATATATACATATCATTAATATTCAGCAAATATATCAGCAAACGCAAACGATAAGAAAGACATTGTCTTGTCTATTGTTGTGAACACAATCACAATAGTCTAAAGCTTCTCGAGAATGAGAATGTGAAAACGTATAAGAGACTAGTAAATTTAACACGCGCTGGCTTAGTTTCTCAAAGCGCAGGGGAGTATTATTGCTACATGTATCTGGCTATTATACAGTACAGTATAATATTCTTCATAGTCCGATAGAAAATCGTGAACCGTAAAAACAAAGACATGTAAATTTGTTTTTAGCACAAGCATGCAGTTATGAAGCCATGACTAAGCGAGATGAAATTGCATTAACCTAGCAACAATTCAGATAATTTGTTACCTTAACTTAAGCCTCGTACACGGCACGTGCACGACTGCACTGTAGCTGCAATATTTTGCAATTAATGGCACGCACGGCACGGCAAAATTTGATGCACGGCAAAAGTTAACTGACTTAGGCACGGCATGTTTTTTCTAAATATTGTGGGACATTTAACTTATCTATCGAATTCAAATGCAAGGAAATTTGCCCATTTAGTTATCAATGCTTAGTTATCAATGCCCCAGTTTGAAAACTGCCCATTTAGTTATCAATGCTTTGTCCAGATTTACACCTCATTTATACACGGCACTAGACTGACATTTTGCCCGGATCAAGTATACCTTGCATGACCAAATTAAAGCAAAACATTTAGCGAACTCAGTCGACGTTGCCAACTTCGAGAACATTAGTTTCACAAGTGACTAGTTATTTGTTTATCAAGTCAAAGTCTCGAAGGTTTTGAACATTTAACGATTTGCACAAGATCGAAACTGGGTCACGCAGTTCCTGGTCCACTATAGTATGATCGTACTTGTTTTCAAAATACTTACTAGGCTATGTAAATAGTGTGGATCTTCATTCAAAATAGTATGGAAATCCAATTTTCATACTAATTGCAATTTCCATACTATGGATAAAGTATGGAAATAATATTGATATACTGTGGATATAATAATTGCAAATTCCATTGATAGTGTTGTTTTCACCATTTTTTCCCACTGCATATTAAGCTGTCTGACAGGGCCACTTAGAAAGCCTTTGACTTATTGAGGTTGGGTTGTTCCTTTGCAATTCAACTTTAGTTAGCTCTCAGCTGCAAGTAAGGATAATTAGCACACCCACTATTATGGGTTATAAAATAACATGTATATAACGCATATTCTGATTGGTCGAAAGCCGTGTTTGGATCAGGCCATCCAAACACGGAAGACTACCGTGTTGTTGTTATTTTATAAAACAATTACTTTACGGTTTCCGTGTTTGGATGGACTGATCCAAACACTTGGGAATGTTGCTCGAGTTAAGAAAAGCGGGCAAAATCACTCGCCTTCGGCTCGTGATTTCGCTCGCTTTTCTTAACTCTCGCAACATTCCCGCGTGTTTGGATCAGGCCATCCAAACACGGAAACCATAAAGTAATTGTATAATACCATCCTGTCTTACAAACAGACTAAATGCAAGCAAAATCAACTTCTATATAAAGAGCAGCTCATGCAAATAGTTTGTGTGCAGTATACAGAACAAACTACTGTACATACAAACTATGAACATGAAAAACCTTATCCCAGGCTTCCAGCCATTCTGCAAAATTATTGTGTATGTACTGTAGACCCTATATAGAACTGTGAAAAGATATAATTGAAAAGCTAGCAAAACTTCACTATCACCATATATATTGCACGCTTGTCTTATCTTGCTACTGTCACTAAACCTCTGACGTCTAGACAGCAGACACCTCCAAACAAAGGGCAGCAAACCCAAAGCGTGTGTTATATGAAGGTTCCTGTAGTTAAGATATTAGATAAATCGATAGATTATAGATAGCCTCTCTTACTTTGATTTCTCCTCATCCTTTGTTTTATTTGGAGAACCTGACCTTTAAAACAAATAGAAATGGAAAATGAACTTTTTAAGCCCCAAAATTTTCTCTTTGGTTAATATCATTAATTGTTCTTTCTAACCTTAAACTATTCTACTGTATGTGGTTAAATATTATTGATAGCTCAATAACAGAAAGTATGCATTCAAGAAATACTCCAGCCAAAGAAATAGTAAGTAAGGCATACTTGATTCTCTTCTCATCTTTTGATTTACCAGGTGACCTTGATCTACAAAGATTAAGATATATATGATTGTACATACTATAATGACTAATTAAAACTTCATCTTAAAGTAGCTTGGAATAAGACATTCTGGCGAGTAATATCTTTAGAAAGATACAATTTGAGTTGCGCTTGCGGAATGCAGCAATAAGTCTTTGATCTGGAGATCAATTTGGTGTCTTGTTAAGCCTATTTTTCAAAAATAATGAATAATGAAAAATTTTCGTGCGGCAGATAAATCCCATGCGGGTGGGGACGAGAAACATGATATCAATTTTCATTGGCCTAATATTCTTCTGTCATCTGGGCGTGAATTCATGCTGTTATTCTTGGTATATATGACATATGCCTTATTTAAAGTCCTGGAATATTAACATGTCAACAACCGAAGCGTTGAAGAACTAAACTTGCACAGCAGAACTAGATTTGTAAGCTATAATTATATAAAGGTATATATAAACTATGAATTAAATTGCACTGTTGTAATAAATATTTCAAACTTTACGGTTGTGAACTTTTATTTACTTGGGCTTTTGTTTACAGTATACATTTTAATAATAGATTAGAATAGAAAATTAGAAATTGACATTGTGATCGAGCCTTCAGCTAAAGAAGTCATTAATACAAAAGCAATTATATGACTTTCCAATCATTTCTCTGTTACTATTTTATACTAAGCAATTGATAGCATAAATTCTATTATTCTCCATATAATACCGAATGACATTATATATTCGAAATATTCGCATGGTTAACTTGCCATATGTAATTTACTCATAATTTTTCGCGCATTTTGTATGTCATCAAACATCAACAAATTTATTATTATTTGTCAATGGCGTTCAATTACACTCTTCATCGAAAAGTAAGGTTTTACACACAGAGTATATGACGATATGGTAACTTTTTGTATTAAATTCCATGTTTTCCCGCCATGACAGTATACAAAAACTGCCAGGCGCTCCCCAGCACGCATCCTTCCCAACAGCCCCTTCGCGCTTCGCCTGCCTACCTGAATACTTCATGTATTATAATTATTTAAAGCGCCTTGGTACGAGGCAGGTCTGGGGGCACAGTTGCTAGTGGGGACAGGCTTTGGTTAAGGTTTGCCCACAGGAAATTTTGAGATTTGTGGTCTTAGTTAAGTTCAAAATCCTTTAAGTCTTACTTAGTTCAAAATCTTTGTTTCAATCATGCAGTACTATAAAATAATCATTTAATCAAACAAGCATTATTTTAAACTTCTGGG
This sequence comes from Paramuricea clavata, assembly GCA_902702795.2. Lineage (NCBI taxonomy): Eukaryota > Metazoa > Cnidaria > Anthozoa > Malacalcyonacea > Plexauridae > Paramuricea > Paramuricea clavata. The sequence continues at coordinate 8,544 of CACRXK020001145.1, read as the reverse complement.
TATGTGCAGATTTCTCTAGGTGGGGTGGAAAAACTTTCAGTGGGGGTGCAAAATATTTCTGGCGTATGATCCCCTGCACCCACCAGAAAAATTGTCTATGCCAGGATGCATACATTGATATACACCAGAAGCAAATCTTATATAGTTCCTATTAACTTCCTTTATATATTGTTACACACGAGTGTATTTGAGTTTCCAGTGAGTCATTTACTACATTAAACCACCCATTTAGAACTAGGTCAAATTGTGAGATGCATAAGAACACAAGAATAAGCTTCCAATGATTGCATAAAAATATAAACATCTAACTTTAATTTGTATAACATTTAGTTTTTTTCAAAACTGGCTTGACAGACATATAACCACTTAAGGCCCTGCCACATTGATTTTTTTTATGTTTTATATTTGAGCCTTTCAATGAATTTCCACTTAGGGCCTGTTCATATGATCCCGCTTACCGGGACGTTTTGCTTACCGATGATCTCGCCGCCTATCTATTTTCCTATAAAATTTTGCATTGTGTTCATATGAGAAAGCAAGCTGGCCCGCTTGCCGAGATCTCGCTTGAATTTGCCGAGATCATAGGTAGGCGGGATGAAAATTTTTCCATATGAACACGCCAGCCCACTTACCGGGATGAAGTGAAACAAGTCTTGCCGGTTTAATTTAACACTTTTTACTTGGTTTTATGTTTGTTTTGTAAACAAGTATCAAATAACCACCTGAAGCAATACTTTTTCTTGTAAATAAACGAAGAAAAACACTAAAATCGCCAAGTATTTGTGTTACTTGACTGAAATGTAGAAGTTTTGCATACGCTAATTATAGAACTACAATGTAATTTCATCTCGGCAAGCGGGACGAAATATTCCATATGAACGCACGGAAATATTCGTCTCGGTAAGCGAGACGTCCCGGTAAGCGGGATGATATGAACAGGCCCTTAGTAGTATATTTCGGCCATTTTGCTCCTTTCAGCATAGTTCAGTTGCCGTTTGGAACTTTTTGTCAACTCTCGCTTGCTGTTCTAATATTTTAATATATTTACATTTTATGAGTAAACTTCAATATTTGCTGTGTGTTTATAGGTTATTTGGTAAACTTTAAAACAGCAATATTTGAAGGTTTAAAAAAAAAGCGCCTAAACTTTAATTAAAAGAGCAATATTTGAAGATCTTAAAATTTTTCTCTTACTTAGCCTAATTGCCAAGCACTGCAGCAAGCTCTATATTTAAGGAATGTAAGCACAGTGCGCTGGAAATGTCCAGTGTACAACCTACATATGGGCAATTTCACGTTGCGGACATTACATTCACAGGAAAACAATTAATACAAAACATGCTCTGTTTCCTGTTTGCAACAGTTTCAGATCTGGGAACTTTGTCATAGAAAACCTTAAGGGGACCTCTTAGGATTTCATAAAATAAAACAAAATTCCCTCGTAATCAATTCTTGTAATAAAAAGTCAAAGTACTGTTGCGGACATTACAGCAAAATCAACCACACATTGAAGTGATGTTTTTAAAATGTAATTTCCTGTGAACTTTGAAAGGTATCAAAGGAACTAAAACACTTCCTGCTCTCAGTGATAATTGGGGTTAAAAAATATGAAAGCGAGATGTTCTACAATGTCCTTGCGCAGCTTTTATAGTACAAAGTTTGTGTTGCGGACATTACACTGAAACTGTTGCGGACATTACATTTTTGGGATTGTATAGGAATCTGTATTAAAAATGATAGGAAATCAAAACTGGGTGACTGATTATGCACTTCAATGTTTCTAGTCCACATAACAGGCATTCTAGCTTAATTCTACTTACATTTGTATACCCATGGGCGTACCGGGCGGGGGGCGGAGGGGGCGGCAGTCCAGTTTGTTAGGCAAACAAAGCCAGTCGGGCAATATTCGCTTCACACTTGGGCAATATTGGCTTATTATAAAAATAAATGGGACAAATTCTGTCAATTTTGTGGGGAATTCTGTCAATTTTGTGGGAAATATGCTATCTATCCAATAGGAATTCTTCGTAATCACTAGTCCCCCCCTCCCCCCCCGTCGACAACAATTTTGGAAAGTTTCTCCGGAAATTTTTTTAACAACGCGGGCACAATCCGAAAAAGTCAGGCAAATTTCTTTCCTCCCCCCTAATTTTTTCCTTCCTGTATGCCCATGTGTATACCACCATAAATCCTGGGATGAAATCATGGTCACATATATTACAGTATATAATCTTCTGTTGACAATAATATCTTTCAAAAGTGCAATATTTGTTGCGCATAGACTCAGGCAATGACTTGGGTTGTGCAGCAAATAAAGTGTCATGTTTGTAGACCATTCTATTTGACAGTTTTGCATTTACTACATTTGGTGGGGATAATTAACACCCCTGGGTTTAGTGGAAGATGATCAAAACAAACATGAATTAAAACATGATTTTGCTCTTAACAACATATGCCTTACAAAACTGATGGTACAATGGCAGTATAATTAATACGGTAGTGGCATTATATGTAACTTGGAAACTTTCCATGATGAATTGTGTCACTGTGATTGTGTATACAGCACGGAGTGATTATAGTTAAAAGTAAGGGTCCCATAGTCCTTTTAATGTTCTATTTTTAAGTCATCAAGCTTAAAATAACTATAGAATTCAAGCAAGACAATTATATAAGCATCTAATTCTCCAATTTCAAAAATGATAATGTCTGCAACGTAATGTCCGCAACACATTATTCAAGACATGTTAATACTTTTTATTGTCTTTTTCCAGTCTAAAATAATGTTAATACCATTTTAAAAAAGCAGCACAAATATAATGTCAAAAGAGCTAGACGTTTGGCTGAAAAATAAATTGAATTGTTTTTTTGTTGCGGACATTACATTTCTCTTACCCGAACTTCAATGTACCATAAATCACAGCAACACTGGATATTGTCTGATCTAACATTGTCATCATGATATGTGAACTATAGACTGTGTTTGTTAAGAAATATAACTTATTTCAAAGTTAAAGTGACTGAGTTATAATTATTTTAAATAAACACACTTTATCCACAGAACAATAGCAACAAACAAGTGCAGATTTGACGGTTTGCCGCAGAGTGGGCATGGGCCAAAATTCAAAAATCGTTTTGATTTATGATAATCCAATGTGTTAACTATGGAAACATGTGGTTAGCACCACATAATGTTGCATTTTGCAATTTTGCCATTTTCAATGTCTCATGTGAAATTGACCATATGTCTGGTAAACAAAAAAGTCTCATTCCATACAGGAGCAAGCTCACATACTTGTTACATACCTTGAACGTTTCCTTGAGGATTTATCATGATCTCTTCTCCTTTCCCTATCTTTGTCCCTCTCCCTATCTTTATCCCTATCTCTGTCTTTATGTCTGTCTTTACGTCGACTCTTGTGTTCTCTATCTCGTCTCTTATCCTTGTGACTACTCTTTTCACGACTTCTCTTGCTTTTACTGAGTTCACTGTCACGATCTCTATGTTTGTCTGCCTCTTTGTCTCGACCGTCCCTGTGTCTATCATCTCGCTTGGTCTCATCTCGTCTAGTATCATCTCGTTTAATTATGGTATCACCTTGTCTGTCTTTATTCACGCTGATCACAGACACAACAGAGCTTGGGATTGTTTTTACTTCATCCATTTTGAGAATGTTCAATTTTTATTACGAGTGAACTACTTTCGTAAAATAGGAATATATACTTCGTTTACATGAAGTTTTTTTTCGACAGAAACTTGCTGGAAATCAAACATTTTCGGCGGCCATGTTCTTTAGAAGTGAGCCAGCAAGTATTACCCTGCGGTTAATTACTTGCAAACGTCATGTAATTATTCTTGTTTCTGGTCAGTTTCTGGTACGTGGTTGTTTCTGGTGCGTTGTAACGTAACTTTTTTACTTGCGTTGTGACTTTTTTCCTTGCGTTGTACTTTTTATACTTGTGATGTTATTATGTTGACTGGCGTTGTGAGTTCTTTTACCAGTAAGTTCGTAGAAACTATTTAGATAGCGTTACCAATTTACCATGAAAATGAAAATATAATATTTTCACTCACCAAGTGTCCCAATTTCTTACCCACGAGATTGACATCGTTCGACAATGTTGAATGATAGTGAAATGCATTGCAGTGGGGGAGGGGGGAGGGGTGGTAGGGTGTTAGGAGTTGCAAACTCCCACTTTCTGATAAAATTTATTGCTGACTTTCAAGCAATCGGCCCACGACTCTACGAGATACTAACACAAAAAAGGCAGATGGAGGCCACATATAATGACATTCGGATGAGATGACGTGTGCAAACTGAAAAATTTGCTTGACCGCGATGGGAATTGAACACGCGACCTTTGCTTTGCCAGTCCAACATATTGATATCGAAGGAACTAACTGAGTTCCGGAATATGACGCACTCCGAATGTCAACCGACTTGACCAAACGAAAGGTCGCGGGTGCCTCGCTCGCCCGCGCACAGGCATTGCTCTGGGTACGAGATTGGGACACAAAGTCACAACACAAATAAAAAATGTCACAACGCAAGTAAAAAATTGTCACAACCGAAATAAAAAAGGTCACATATACAATTGTAACTCTACTTCTCAGATCTATACATACTCAAGTGATGATGTTGATCTGCGAGGTAGAGTGCTCGGCACGTTATACGTGGACGGCTGACTTCAGTCAAATACGTAGCCGTAGGCGGATTTTGAAGGCATCCTTGGGCATCAGTAGGGAGTTTATTATTATATTTATATTTATCCAGGATACCCACGTCACCGAAGTGTTTTTCAGTGGGGTCCTGCATTATAAATTTCAACTTCAATATACATATACATTACAAAATAACATGCAAATCTACAATAACATGCGTTAACATACTTATACTATATATACATATATACAGAACGTAATGGAACTAAGACTATGTTTACTATGTAATTCTCCCCTACACAGCGTTTTTTAATAGAGTTTTAAACTTGTATAACGAGTTAGCGTTTCTAATGTCTGGTTCTAGGTTGTTAAAGTCTTTTGATGCTTGGTAGCTTGGTCTTTGTTTTTCCTTGTTTGTGTTCGTCTTTGGGAGGTGGAGGTCGTTTTTTCTTCTCTTGTAATAGCTGTGAATGTCTTCGTTCTTTGTTAATTCAAATTTAAAGTCAATTAAATCATTTAAACATTTATAAATAACTCATATGCGAACCTAATCAAAAGCGTAGGAGACGGGGAAGAGGGGCAGGGGGCAGCGAGTATAAGGGGGCATAGGGGGGGGGGCAGATGCCATTCAGAAAAATTGAAATGTCGATGAATTTGGCAAATTTTGAACGTAAGTCGAGCAAATGTTGAACGTGAGTTGGGGAAATCTGTGGAAAATAAACTGAAAAGGAAGACATATATAATATAATAGTAACAATTGCAAAAATGCAAGAAAACGGGACAATGTGGCAGAACATTTCTAGCGTTTCAAACGCTTCCGAAATATAGCAGGGAATTAACCGGTTGGGCAAAATGGAAAAATCGGGCAAATTTCGTTCTGCCCCCCTAATTTTTCCGCTCCCGTACACCGATAAACCTAAGTTTATACCTTGATTATCATGCAGTTCTTGAGCCCTAGCATATCAGTCATATACCAATACGGTCTCCGTAATAAGCTATCAACAGATCCAAATAGTAACAAGATTTCTGTCACCTTATGACGTGTATGCTTACTAACTTCTGCTAAAAATCGCGATTCGCCAGCACTAAATTACTATCACTGTTCAACATAACAGCGCACATGAATCCAGCGTATACGCCATCAAATCAAGAGGACCGAAGGAATGCACTTACTAAAGTCACGATTTAGCAGTCATTACTGCACACTAGGGCAAAACAAAACTGTGAACAAAACAAAACCGTGAATAAAACAAAACTGTGAACTGACCAGAACCATAATCCCCCGTAACAATATACTATGATCACCAAACCGTTATAACTGAAACCCATAAAAAACACGTCACGATTAGAAACACCGATGCCGACCACACGGTTCGCCGTATACAAGCATGGTATACGAGTCCAAACAGCACAATCTTCATACTCAGATTTATGCACAATGGTTCGGATTGTGTAAAATTTCGGTTGTACACTTCATGCATTGTCATCCAAAATTCTGCCAATCACTGCTTGTATACCAAGGCTAAATCCTACTTATGCCATCCGCTATTCTGCAAACCACCATTTTATACCTATAGACTAATGAAATCCGTGGCTCTGAAAACCTCAATTTTTACACCTAGTTAACTAATTCCCTTGTTAATTAACAAATCCTATTCTGCACAGTTAAAACTTAAGACCCTGTTACACGGTGCAATTTTTCATGCAACTTGTCTCGCAAACCTTTTGACCATTGCAAGGAATTTTAAACGGTGAAATGACTCGTGCAACTCATCTCGTAACGCCATTGCGAGACAAGTTGCATGAAAATTTGCACCTTGTAACAGGGCCTTTAGCTAACGCCCTACGCAGTATAGTTTGGACGAAATTAAGCCGGTTTTCCACTTCAACGTATCGTATCGTAACGTAACGTACCGTAGCATTTTCTTTTGTGTCGAAGTAATTAGTTCTACTCTAGTGGTCAGGAAACAAAGAAATACGCTACGATACGATTGAAGTGGGAAACTGGCTTTAGACGGCACAGACCACAACATATGTTCGTACCTGATGGGGGACGTCCAATTGTCGCAAAATCAAAGTATAGGACAATGTGAATCACGCTCTGTCGCACTATAATCATGCATCTTTGTCCTCTGTACATGTGTCTGCTCTTGAGATATTAACATGATCCTCGGAAAATATACAAAATGCCTGATATTAACGTAGGCCGTTTGCATGTCCGGAGAAAATGTCGATATTAAACTCTCTTGAAAACGTTTAGATCTTTATAAGTGGAATCGGATCTGTTCAATAAACTTTCAGCTAGCACATACCTTCCGCTCCTCGAAATGTGTCTATGAATGACAGTAAATACTGCCCATTCGTGATATCTTGAACAAGTTCAGCGACGGGTCTTGCATTTATTTTGGCTTTGTGGAAAATGTAAGTCTTCGTCTGGACAAAATTCACGTAACTGTACCACTAATCGTCTCTCTCACGCATCAATTAGCCAATGACAAACCATAGTTTCTTCATGCACGGTTAATAGAAGGAGACCTCTATTAACCGTGTTCATGTCAATCATATTACATGGAACAAAATGGAGGAAAATGCCAATAATTTTGTTAATTATGTTGTTATTGAGTAGTTTTCCCAATGTGTGCAGTGAAAATACATAGCTGAGCTAGCTGCCACGCGAGGCGATTAGCTCAACAAATTGCTCTCGTGTGCGACGGGCTTATATAAGAAACTTTGTTTTCGGTAATTAACTCTTACCAAATAAGAATAGGTTACATTGGTAAAATTGCACCTATTGTTTCTCTCGAAAATAGAAGTTAGAGTTATAAACCGAGAAGGAGGTTTATTAAGGCCGGCGCACACTAGAGCTATGTGCTTAGCAAAATGTCATTCGTGACTGTTGGCATAAGGAGATAGCTCTCGTGTGCGGGCGATTTACGAACGACTTTTGTCATTCGTGCCACTTACGCTAAATATCTAACATGTTTGATAATTTCTGCCTCGCGTGCCAAAATCTTTCCGTGTGCGGCGAACGAAAGCTATCTGCTTACGGATTGTCGTAACAGCGCATGCGTAGTATACGAAAGTAAACGTCCAAGATGGCGGCGCAAAATGAATTGCTGGCCGAGGCAATTTTAGAGGACAAACTTACTGGCTATTTCTTTCACCGCACATTCCCTTTTGTCCCTATTTCTAAAATCTGCAGAACTCACATCGTATAACCATTTGTATTCAGGCCAAAGTTCGACAAGTTTGTCCTCTAAAATTGCCTCGGCCAGCAATTCATTTTGCGCCGCCATCTTGGATGTTTACTTTCGTATACTACGCATGCGCTGTTACGACAATCCGTAAGCAGATAGCTTTCGTTCGCCGCACACGGAAAGATTTTGGCACGCGGGGCAGAAATTATCAAACATGTTAGATATTTGGCGTAAGTGGCACGAATGACAAAAGTCGTTCGTAAATCGCCCGCACACGAAAGCTATCTCCTTACGCCAACAGTCACGAATGACATTTTGCTAAGCACATAGCTCTAGTGTGCGCCGGCCTTTATTTAGTTATTGTCTCACTAAGACGAAGATCGAGGAGCTGAGCTCATTTTAGAGAATTTAACATTCAATCATTCCATGTTAATTCCCTCTTGGGAGCCGGAATTGTCTATGGTTCGTTTTCCATTCAATTCCCAACGGTGGAAGAATGTGATTTCGACCGGCAATTTTTATTTGACGAGTTTGTGGCCATTTCTCATCGTTATGATTTAAAAAAGTATCATTGAAAGCTAAATAACTGTTCATTTGTCATATTATGTAAGAATTTAATTGTTTAGCCACGTTTATGATGCACGACAGTCTGTTGAATTTCTATAGCGTTTTTTTAGAAACCCTGTA
>CACRXK020001144.1:22121-59255 GCA_902702795.2 Paramuricea clavata | reverse complement strand
CAAAACTTTGGAATATTACTAATTTTGTGATGCTCTTTCAAGCTGTGAGGAAATTTTTGTCTAGATCGAAATTTTAGTTATAAGGGGAAAGGTCCATTGGGCAATATCGTGAACTGTCTGTGCCAGTGTAGGTAATGCCAATGAATATAAACAAGCTTTCGTTGGTAGAGATGCAACTACCTGAAAATATAAGTGGAATTTGGACGTTTCGACCAAACTCCACTTATATATTTCAGGTATAGTTGTGTCCCTACCAGCGCGGAAAGCTTGTTTATACAATTGGGTGATAACCTGTTGGGAAATCCGCTCACCAATGAGTGAGAAATTCAATCAACTCCAACTCAAAGTCGGTCAGTTTGTTCGGAATCATAAAATCTCGGTATTTATGTATAGTGTGTCTTCGCGTTTGTTGTGCGCTTTTTTGCACATGCTCCAGGGCACCGCACTATACTACTATATGTCTGACTATTAATATTGTTTATCCTTTCAAAAAATTCTGGTCCATTCTTTCAAATACGAACCATTGAAAATGCAAATCAGTAACGCTTATGGTATTCAATCATTCTCGTCCCGTTGAAAATTAGGCTCTGGGTTAGACGACTATAAAGGGAGAGATCTGATTGGCTTTTCAGAGAACTGCTATTTCGCAGAAGTTGAGCAGTTTTCGCTAGGCAAAATTATTCTATCAAAACTGGTATGTCAACGCAAATACTTCGTTTCTTCGTAATACTTCTCTGAACATTGTTACGGGTGCTAAAGAGTCCAAATTCAAGAGTATGCGCTTTAGAAACTACTGCAAGTTTTCTTGCACTTCCGCTTCCGTGTATCCCAGGGCCCATGAAGGTCTCGCTCGGCCGAGGGGCCCTGGGAACGATGATGGTATTCAATGGGCTGAAAGCCACGCCTATGACAATCTCGCATACCCAGAGCCATTCAATGATGGCTCTGGGTACGAGATTACGCCTATGACTGCAGAAGTTAGACACCTCCAAGTTAGGGACCTTCATAGGAGGACCTGAAGAGGCTAACTCCAAAATCAAAGCCGATATGTGCGTCAAATCTTCAGAAACGACGTCGAATCAAGAATTCTGGAGTGACAGGCAAACTCCAAAACTCCCTGGTGTGACAAAGTTTGCAATATTGGCTGGAATGGTTTCAAGGGTCATTTATGTCCAATATTATAGCTATCGGCTAAATCTGGAATTGCTCACTGACACTCTTCAAAATCTTTACCTACCTCAGATACACTCAAGTAAAATGTACAGACATACAATGACCACTGATTTGCTAACAAATTACGCGTGTTTATTGACATTTTGCCTTCATGGATTATGAAACTGATATTCTCATACACTATAATTATAAAGTAGGCTATATGGCTCAGGCTTTATTTTTATATATAATTTTTATTTATTTATTAACTTCGCCGTCATCATATATGTATATTGTATACAGGGGCTGGCAAACCAATTCAATTCAATCAGTTCAATTCAATTCAATTTATTTACCACTTCATTCAGCTGGTTAATTTACATTGATTATTGCAATAAAATTTAACTGATATTTATATTTCTGCACGTCAAATTAATTGAAAGGTAAGGGAGTGGGGAGAAGACCTCAGGAAGTCAAAGACTTGTATCAAGAGGCCACTCCGTATTGTTATATTCAGAACAAAATTTAAGGCACTGAAAATTTTTTTGTTTTGTGATTTTTAATTGAAGCTCCTATATTGACATGTACTAATCGTTTTCAATCAAATATTTTTGCAATTTTCGTTTGAAAGAAGAAGTGATATTTATTTTTGTTATTGATGAAAGAAGACAATTCCATATTTTCGGCGGACCCTGATGTAAGATAGTGAATTGTTTTATGTTAGTTCGACATGCATGACACCTATAATATTTGGCTGCAGCTCTATAGTATTATGATTGTGAACTTGTTGGTTGCTCAAAACAAATAAGTTTTCAAAACATTCAGGTAATAAATTACGGCTATAAATATACATAAATATACCTATACAATGAGTATTTTATAGTTTGAATATATCTAACTATATATTATTTAATTTTTTGAAAAGCAGAGGCAGAGCAGAATGCGCACGGTAATCTGAGCTAGTCATTTACCACAACAGCTACTATTGCTAATTACTGTGGCCCCAATAGTACAGAAACAATTTACAAATTAGTGACAGTCGTCATTACACACACGCAATAAACAATAATACTTGGACACTAGCAAAACAGAAAGTCGAGAAACAACATACCGAAGGGAAGTTCGTCAGATCATGCGAGTGGAATCAGTGGATTTGATGCACACACGTTTCCATCTGACGTAGTTGTGGATCCTCAACGTCGCCGTACATATTTTATTCCCTAGCTGTCGCAGATCAATTTTAGGCTATATAATCTGCGTATAGGTTCAGCAATTTCAGACTTAAACGCGTCATGCATTTAGAACATTAACCCTCGCAATTAACTGCATATTTTGCGCGCGTGACAACATTCTAAATCTTATAATCGATTCTCTTAAAAGCCATACCTTTTTTCCAAGAAAACTGCGTCGTTTTTGCGTTGACTTTTGTCGTTTGAAGGCTTGAAATGCACCTTTACAGATGATTTTCGAATTATACAGTAATTATGGTAGAATCCTATCAAAATACGACGCAACCTCTAAAATAACCTTACCCCATATTGCTAGTCATGCCGTGCTCTGCTGAGAGAACATCTAGCTCATGCTGAACAAACCGATTGTACTGTGTTGCATATAAACTTTAACATAGTTTCCAGTGAGAATCTTAAGTGCGGTCCTTATATTGGGAACGCGGTCTGTGTTATATACTTGAAAGTATTTTAAGAGGCAATCTTTTCAATGAAAAGCGTTCCGCAAAATCTAAACTCTTTCAGTGGTTATGGTAAAAATATTATAAATAGCTCAGCGGACAACTATTTAAAAAGACCCATGAAACAATTCAGTGTATATGAAAAGTTTTTTTAAACGTTTTGTGAGAGTTACTTCTTGCCAACATCGTCAGAGCAATATCGAGTTATTCTCAGCATATATATAACAGCTTTTTGACATGCTTAAAATAACTTTATATTGCTCTGAAGATGTTGCAAGAAACGTAAGCTCATATAAAATGTTCATATAAACTAAATTTTTGTCTGCATGCATGCATGGAATAGGATATTTTAACAAAACTTTTTTTTCGCCCAGAATATAGTGGTTTGTACAGTTATACTTATAGATATGCCTTTTCAATATAAACATAAAAAGCCATATGATAAAATGATATGCCAAGCAATAGCTAATTGACGCCAGCAATCAAAGTAAAACTTCTGAAACCTAGAACCATGGATCATATAGCAATCCTGGATAGCAAACTCACGCTAGCATGTTTCTTGTCTCAGCCTTGTTGAAAATTATGACATCACTGAATTCAAAACGACAATTCCACGAGCTTAGCAATAATATAGCCGAGTAGTATTTTATTAAAAATACGTGAGAATCAACCATGTGATGTGCCACTCTGCGATGGAATGTCTAAAGGAACATATCAAACATTATATCCTAAGACGGTATAAAGTGTACTCGTCACAAATATAGTTCAATTATTATATCGACAGTATAGTTTTTGCATGTGACGCCAATTTCTTGGATTACGAAAGTAAATCTAAAACAAAGACAGTCAACATTTACCTCGAATACTTTGCCATAGCATGCATGCACAGGCAGGTTTAAAAACAATGAAACCATTTTGAATCTCAATATAGCTTCTTGACGAATGTGCAATAGAAAAATGATAATGAAAAACGCGGTCACGTCTGCTGGTATCAGCTGCATATTTCCATCCTTTTAACTATCGATTCTTGAACTTACTGAACTTCAGACGTTTTTTCTTTGGCGTATATACTGTATCATCTGAATCTCTTCATTGGAGTAGATTGATAATCCTAGTGACGGTAGTATATACACTAGTTTTATATCTAACCAGGAACGGTTGAGAAAAATGTAACACTATAGGTCCTCAGGCAGGAATCGTTAACCACAGGTTCTTGTATGGTTCGCAAACACAGGTTTGGGTCCTGTCAGAGGACCGAGTGTCCCATTTTCCCCAACCGTTCTGGTTATAAAAGTGCATATATGCATGTAGTCACTTGGATCATCAGCTACTTACACGCCAATATTCTATTTCAACCAAGTGAAGTGCAAAAAAATATTTCAAGTTCTGCCGCGCCATTGAGAAACGCCAAAAATTTTGAACGTATAGTCAGTCATGATCAAGTGGATTAAGTGGCACATGACATGAGTGTCATTAGTTACTGTAGTTCAGACATAACCATGGCCAGTTTCTTTAGTTTTGAACGTGTGTTACGTATTAAACATGCAAAAAATCCTCCTCTTAAACCGACTTGCACGTTTCTTTTGGTCGCCATGACAAAAGGTCTTCATTTTCTTAATACCACCGCATGGACAGGTGGGCCCGGTCCAACTCATTGAACTCCCATGCACATTTATTGATTTAATTAATTAAGCTAGCTATCTTTATTACATTATTTTGACTATTAAATGACGAAGAAATGTGTATTTTCCCCCCAAATAATCACCTATGAAATTATACTAAAACAATTATTCGCCTCAGGCTCGGTGGTTATTGTTAAATGTTTTCTTCAACTTTGTCTCTGTCCCTACTCACCGATAATCACCTAGTCTTCGGCGAAAAATTGTTAATTATTTCTGTTTTCTATATTTATATTGATATTTTGTAAAGGGCCCACCGTAATTGGTGTTAAGCTGTTGTGGTGTCCCAGCTTCAATGCAATTATTGTTTGATGTTTGGAAGCGAAGCACAATAAATACACTCTGAAAAGTGGGTGTGCAGATATTACACAACTTTTTTGTCGCCAAATTGACACACCTCAAGGTGTGTATTTTTATACACCTTAAGGTGTGTATTTTATATAACTTTTTGATTCTTTTCGGATGGATATATAATAATCGTTCATTCTAAACCGTCATGAGTGCACGTGAAATATTGGTAAAACCTGAATTTTGGTGATCTGCCAAGTGCCAACCAAACAGGATGTGTTTTATAAAGGCAATGGTAGTTCAATGAATTCATTTCTATTTGGCCATTCAAATCATAATTTCAGCGTTTCCTCTTTAATTCTCACATTATTTGGCAATTCATTCAAATTGGTTCATTAGTTGCAATTTAACGATAATAAATAAAACTAATTGCTCTGCACGGACATTACATAGGCCTATGGCGGGACCATTTTGCCTCGCTACTGTAACTATTCGAATAAGGTCGACATATTATGTATGGGTCTGACATATTGTATTGTGAAATCGGCCAAATTGTGAGGACTATCTATTATATTATTTGTGTGTTTTCTGAGTTCAGCCGGCGGTATTAAAATGACTCGTACACGCTGGGAAAGTATGAGAAACGGTATATAGACAATTCCAATTATTAACGCGGCTTTTTTATGTCAACACTCCGCACATAGAATCTTGTTAGTCAGTACCAGTGGTACCACAGAGATATTTTCGAAACCCCATTCATTCATTCATTAATCAACACAATTTGCCACAGAAGATAAGATCCTAATGAATGGGCTGCCGCATATCATATACGAGCGCACACTTAATTGAGAAGTTCTGAGGGTGCGCCTGTACATAAATAGTTATACGTTAGTCATGGGCTAGGATGTTTATATCTTACAGACTAACATGTACAGACCCTGGTTATACAAAGTACTGAATTGTTCATGCAATAGACAGAACAAGTTCAAACGCAATGTAGATGGTTTTGTTGATGGAAAAATTCAACCTCGTATCCAGGTTGACTATCTTGGATTCCTTTACGACAATCATACAAAAAGTAAACTATGATAAATTGAACTATAAAAATTATCCAAATCTCAACTATTTATTGACCTCATCTTGGATTGCTAATTAAAAATCTGCTAGATTTTAGCAAATCACGTGACCAGCGTCTACCAGAGTCTTTTCTCCCCTCGCCAAGAGGAAAGACCCTGGTTACGAGGTTGGGATATGTTGTCCACCTAACCAGGAGCAGATTGGAAAAATGCAACTACAAGCCCTCTGGCATGAATGGAACCTGCGACCCTGCGATTCCAGTGCAGCTCTTTAACTAACTGAGCTGCAGCGGCCTGTTCTCATTTACTGTTAGATCTCATCAAGAGTAGTTGTGAAAAATGCGACTACAAGTGCAAAAGCATTATACATTGGGTGATTCCAGCTTTATACTAAATTTTGACCAAGGCAAGAAGAACGAAATCCAACACCACAGCTAGAAAGAGCGTCTTGGAATGAGCAAGTGTGGGTTGACTACAAAATTTTTGTAGTTCGCTATAGCTACAGCTACTTCAAAAATATGCAGTCAGCTACAACTACTGCTACTTTTGAACAAAGGTAGTTCGCTATACTGACTACAGCTACTGCTTAAATGTAGCGAACTATTTCGCTATTTCGGCTACACTATATTTTAGTTTTACTGTATTTGGAGCATCTACTAACTCAGGCTGTAATGTAACCTATAACAAATTGACTTACGAGTAGCAACAGTAAACACAAAGCAACAGTTTTGTAAGCACTACCGTGTCCAGGAGTGCAAATTGACTATTGAGTATTGATTTTAAGCAGACCGTGTCTCAATATCATGCTATTGTATCAAGTTGCCAACAATTTTAAAAAGTAGCGAATAGCGATTCGCTGTTTGAAAAGTAGTCAACTACTTGGCCGCTTTTAGGCAAAATGTAGTTCGCTATAACTATAGCTACTGTTTTAAAAAAGTAGTCAAAAACTACTGGCTACTTGGAATTGTAGTTCGCTACAGTAGCGAACTACACTACTACTTCGCTACAACCCACCCTTGAGAATGAGTGAGTAAACTGACCGAACTTTTACTCATTTTAAGATCGGCTCTTTCCAGCTATGGTAATGGCTTTCGTTCTTCTTGCCTAGATCAAAATTTCGTCAAAAGCTGGAATCATCAATTACGTAGAGTTTTAAATTTCTGCGTTTAATTACTAAAATTAACCGTGATATTTCGTTTGGGTTTATTCAATGAAGTCTCTATAGATCTTTCAACGACTGATTATCGCGACCGATAGCGCATGAAGTTGATGAATTAAACGTAATCAAAAACAGGCGACATGAATTTGTACCTTTTAGAGCAGTATTTGTATTGAAATAAATGCAACTAAATTAACCTTATTTATAAATGTGAAGCTCTATATTGGTGCTTTGACTTTTTCTCGCCCTAGACGTCTAATAGGAGCCATCGGCCCATCCTTTATTGATCCAGTGATTGCCGAACTGGAGCCGGAAAGTTCCAGGGAAATACTTGGCAATGAATCAGCCTGCTGAGGCTGAGCCTGGCTGGCCAAGTTATACTATATATAGGAATAGGAATTTTGCATATGTAAATTCTATACGTTTTGAAGGACTTGTCAGAAATGTTTGAGGGAAATGATTTGGTCTTTAACACTCAGTCAGTTCCCAGTCAAACATTTCTTACAAATCCTTCAAAACGTAGAATTTACCGATTCCAGCTATATATAGACTAAATTTTGATCAAGGCAAGAAGAACGAAATACAACACCACAGCTAGAAAGAGCGTCTTGGAATGAGTAAAACTGCAAAGATTGGTTGCTAATTATGCTAAATGTTGTAAAACGAAGTTCGCAAATTTTGTATATATTTGTATTACGCGCGGTAAAAATAACCACTTTCGGCTCAAAAATGGTTATTTCCCCCCCGCGTAATGCGAATATATACAAAATTTGCGAACTTCACAGGGCTATATTTTCCTCATTTTACAACAATTTGCAACCAAAATTTGCAATTTTACTCATTTTAAGATCGGCTCTTTCCAGCTATGGTAATGGTTTCGTTCTTCTTGGTCCAGATCAAAATTTCGCCGATAACTGAAATCATCCAATCCTGCTGTGATCCGTAAACTTTGATAGTGTAAACTAGCGTTAACTGAAGCATTGTTATCAAATGTGACTCGGAGGCATATTTATAATCAGCAATATTGCAGGAATTGTACCCAGAGGTCGCGGAAATGAAAGATACTGATGAACTAACCAATTACGAAAGGTGATAATTGTATTCTGAAAATATTTACTTACCCAAAATTTTTGAGGTGTCTTCACATAAACTCGTGTTTAATACCATATCGCCACTTGCATGCAATCACAGTTTTGGACATTATGTAATTTACGCGGCGGTATATCGCACTATGTACAAGGCGATTGATGGCAATGTGAAGACAATCACCATCTATCAGCTGTCGGGTTTTAGTGCCTTTGAAATATAATTAATAAAAGATATATTTAATATTTCAATATTACTCCGTGCACACATAGTTGGCCAGCGATCAGAATCGATACGGATTACCAGATTATTTTACAATTTATTTGGCATTGGAAACGCAGAATCTGCATTTGAATAACAATTGCTAATTTATAATGACAATTAATAAATGAATATATTCCTGTCGTAACTTACATGCCAATAAGAAATTATCCCACTTTCATACCAATGAGAAATTATCCCACTTTCACAAAAAAAGGCATGAAATCTATAGAGTCTCTGAAATGGTAGTTCCTTCGTCTGAGGAAGATTTCAAATCACTACCTCGACGATTGAAACTGATCCTAACCACCCAGATGAGCTGTTTCCAGTCATGATCCGGCACTTGCCAAAGTCCAACTCATCTGCATTTATATAGGCTGGACTAGGCTGTTGGGCTGTTTGGGATTTTTAAATTACCACTACAGATCAAGGCTCAATTTAATTAAATTTTGCTATATTCTTGGCAAAGGCACAATCAGTGGAATGCATTCGTTTTGAAAACACTGTCTGTGTATAACAATTTGACTGTGACAATCTGGCGCCAAAACAGCTTAACCTGTTGATCCGTTCGGAGTTACGTTGTCTGGTCAACTTGTCTTGTACAAGACAAATTCTTTAAGTATTTTGTTTAAAAAGTTAGGCAGTTATAGCGACAGGCACCTGTCCAATATTAGAACAACGTTTTACGATCATTGTATTCAACACTTTTGAACACTGAACAAATATATTTGAAAAGAATGAATACAGAATTAATACTTTAATACTATGAATACAGACGCCTAACATGTATAGTAATTTATGGTTGCACTAATTTTAGACTTTTCTTATCAACTAGATCTGCTCAAACGAGGCCATTCAGACCAACAATCAACATGTCGATCCACTAGGCACTACCTTATCTAACATATTGTTGACCTCGTTTGAACAAGGGGTTGATTACATGGAGATTTTCAGCCCGGGATGAGTTTCATCCTGGTCTCCCGGTCTCCCATGATCCCGGGCTAAGGATAAAATCCTATTAAAACACATGAGCGATTACATGACAGAAATCCCAGTCCTCGGAAAATTTCAGCCCGCCGGGCTGACCGGGCTGAAAATTGCAGTTAGTTTCCACTCAGGAAAATTATCCGTGAACTGGAACAGACAAGAAAAATTTTCTTTGTCTCGTGAGCTCTGGGTTGGAACTAATGACTTTAACACAAAGAAAAATTTTCTTGTCCGTTCCAATCCACGGATAATTTTCCTGAGTGGAAAGTAGCTCTTAAGGCGAATTTCCACTTAGGAAAATTATCCGTGGATTGGAACGTTCAAGAAAATTCTTCTTTGTCTTGTGAGCTCTGGGGGTTGGAACTAATGACTTTAACACAAAGAAAACTTTTCTTGTCCGTTCCAATCCACGGATAATTTTCCTGAGTGGAAAGTAGCTCTTAAGGCGAATTTCCACTTAGGAAAATTATCCGTGGATTGGAACGTTCAAGAAAATTCTTCTTTGTCTTGTGAGCTCTGGGGGTTGGAACTAATGACTTTAACACAAAGAAAACTTTTCTTGTCCGTTCCAATCCACGGATAATTTTCCTGAGTGGAAAGTAGCTCTTAAGGCGAATTTCCACTTAGGAAAATTATCCGTGGATTGGAACGTTCAAGAAAATTCTTCTTTGTCTTGTGAGCTCTGGGGGTTGGAACTAATGACTTTAACACAAAGAAAACTTTTCTTGTCCGTTCCAATCCACGGATAATTTTCCTGAGTGGAAAGTAGCTCTTAAGGCGAATTTCCACTTAGGAAAATTATCCGTGGATTGGAACGTTCAAGAAAATTCTTCTTTGTCTTGTGAGCTCTGGGGGTTGGAACTAATGACTTTAACACAAAGAAAACTTTTCTTGTCCGTTCCAATCCACGGATAATTTTCCTGAGTGGAAAGTAGCTCTTAAGGCGAATTTCCACTTAGGAAAATTATCCGTGGATTGGAACGTTCAAGAAAATTCTTCTTTGTCTTGTGAGCTCTGGGGGTTGGAACTAATGACTTTAACACAAAGAAAACTTTTCTTGTCCGTTCCAATCCACGGATAATTTTCCTGAGTGGAAAGTAGCTCTTAAGGCGAATTTCCACTTAGGAAAATTATCCGTGGATTGGAACGTTCAAGAAAATTCTTCTTTGTCTTGTGAGCTCTGGGGGTTGGAACTAATGACTTTAACACAAAGAAAACTTTTCTTGTCCGTTCCAATCCACGGATAATTTTCCTGAGTGGAAAGTAGCTCTTAGGAATTCTTAGGCATATTTGTGTGGGGGCCCCTGTTGACTGTTGTCATTGTTTGACTGAGATATTATGTTTATATTGAATATTCACATAATGTTCTGGAAAATTTCCGTGTCTATGACAGTAACAATAACAGTCTCCAAGACATGTAACAACTAATAAGAATAACTTTTGTTTCATAATAGTTTTGTTTGTGGAAACACCACGTAAATTTATTACTTGAGATGGAATAAAAGAATCATCTACCGTTGCAGATGGAAGCTTTGTTATTTAGCATTATTACGCCCGTGTTCTAAAATCTCACTCACACTCAATGAGTGGAGGTTCAATCTGAGCTTCTCTTGAGCGTCAATGCTGCTTTTGAATAGCTGGAGGGGTAGTGCCATACGTTACTATGTGACTGCGCACCCTCCAGTAATCCAAAAACAGCATTGACACTCAAGAGAAGCTTTGATTGAACCTCCACTCATTGAGTGTGAGTGTGAGTGAGCTTTTACTGTTTAGAATACGGGCGTTAATGTTGCATTTTCCCATTGCCTTCTTACGCCTGTATTCTAAAAGCTCACGCACACTCAATGAGTGGAGGCTCAATCAGAGCTTCCCTTGATTGTCAGTGCTGTTTTTGAATAGCTGGAGGGTGAGTAGTCACCATAGTAAGGTACGAGACTAATTCTCCAGTTATTCAAAAACAACAGACACTCGAGGGAAGCTCAGATTAAAGGCCCTTACTTATGGGGCCCTTAGTTTTTGAACTAACCCTACTTAATGAGCGTTAAGTCGGTTACAGACGAACAAGTTTTATTTGTCAAGTGCACGTGTGCATATGCAACAAATTTTATATGACAAGTTTTCATATGACAAGTTTTATTTACTGGTGTGAACGTATCAGAAAAAGGTGTTTATCGCCACTATGATTAATTCGCTATGACAGAAAAATTATAATAGTCCGCTGGCCAATCACATCAAATGCTCAGATTACTTTGACAAGTTTTCTTTGTTCACCCATACAGACGAACAAAATTTGTACTTTGACAAGTTTTTCTACGACAAGTGCACTTGTTTAAAAGATAGCATGCTAGCTTTTGAACAAGTGTACTTGTCATAGAAAAACTTGGGAATAATGGGAATTGTCTATTACCAATCTGATCAGATTAAATAATGTTCGATTTGGATTTAACGATCCTAATGTCCGTCTACCATAGTACTATTACTACTATATACACGTAAATTCTGATTACATTTTTTACTCCAAAAAGAACC
Organism: Paramuricea clavata; assembly: GCA_902702795.2. Taxonomy (NCBI): domain Eukaryota; kingdom Metazoa; phylum Cnidaria; class Anthozoa; order Malacalcyonacea; family Plexauridae; genus Paramuricea; species Paramuricea clavata. Next base: position 47,351 of record CACRXK020001144.1, on the reverse strand, counting down.
CAATTGCTTGTTGAATATTGCTGCGGCTTTTATCGAAACCCAGTTTTTGTACCACAACAATGACGTCGAGAACAAGAGAAGGGTATATGTGAAGGAAAGCATTTCTGTTAAGAACAGCTTGTACCGCTGGCGACCTCTCTTGCTTGTGGGCGTATGCATTTCTGATAAATCTCAACAAATCAATTACTTTGCCAGTTCTATACTTGCCGTGTTTCCGAGCTGCAGTCATTTCTGCAAACAGATCCTTGATAACCTGATCCCAAGGTACATCCTCAACCAACTGCCCGATGGTTGTTGCTTGCAAAAGTTGCGGCACTGGCGAGTCAGGATAACTGGTTGGACTGGCAGCTTCTGGCTGGCTACCAACCGCTATAAGAAACTCGATCTTTTTTGTATCGCTCCACAGAAAAGGATGCTGGTTAAGGCTTTTTGCTGGCGGACGCTCGGAAGTATTGTTTCTTAAAAGCGTCCCAAGGAAATTTTTGGCTTCGGGATGAAGTGCTTGGTCGATCTGAATTTGCGCTTTTTCAATCCTTGTCTCAATAACGTGAGCTGGTTCTTCAGTTCCCATTTCAAAAGGATGCTTTCCCAGAGTGAGAAGATAATGAAGAACTAATCCCAAGGAAAAGATATCTGACTCTTGGGTGTGCTCTTTTGATTCAAATCTCACCAGCTCTGGCGCCATCCAACGTCGCGTACCCGGTGCCATGGCAACACAACTCCCTCGGGTTAACGTCATCGTGGATAAAGAGGAAATATTCTTCGTCAAACCGAAGTCGGTGATCTTGAAAATCAAAGCAGGATTTGTTGTGTACAAGATGTTTTCAGGTTTAAGATCGCGATGGACAAATTTCCGCTCGTGTAAGAAAGCTAAGCCATTTATAATCCCTTTTATAACTTGCACACGTATTGCTGGATTCTTCAGAACTTTATTGACATAGTTATTCTTGACAAACTCATGAAGATCACCGTCCATGAGATCTAGACAAATGTAATGAAAGAAAGGATCTTCAAAAGATTCGTGATATTTGATGATATTATTCTCACACTCGCCAGATATGGAAAGCAAGACCCTAATTTCGCGTCTGAACTCGCCTTCATTCATTTTTGCTTTCTCTATTCGCTTCAAAGCGTAAGCGCGACAGCTAATCGTACCAGATTTGTTATCCTCGTTTTCATCTTTCACAGCGACAAAGATTGAGCTGAATGCGCCCGAACCAATCGGATCTTGACGGGAATAACGATATTTTCCATCTACCACAGTGACTTTGTCGTTGTTTTTAATTAGGAGTTGTGCACTATTTGAGTGTTTCTTTGGGCAGTTCAATATTTTGCGCACTTTGCTGTCGATATTTGGTCCTGACGTTCTTTGCCTTTGGTCCACAGAAGAATTCAAGGAAGTTCCTCTCTTTGCTACATAATGTAGAAGCTTTTTTTCGCATTTAGTGAAGAAAGAATTAGCCGAAGGCATTTTGGACTTGTTTTCCTTGATCACATCCAATGGAGTACGACCTTTTGAATCAACTGCGTTTACTTCAGCCCCGTTTTTCAAAAGTAGTTCAAGGCTTTGAAGCAGTTCCTCATCGCCAAGCTCAATTAATACATGTAGGAGACTCCGTCGGTTTATGTCGTATTCATTTGCAACGGAAAGGCTTTTTTCAAGTAATGAAATCAAATGTTTACGAAGTTCAGAAAATGTTGCATCTTTTTCCTGAGACGATGAACGAAATAGCGCGAAAAATTGTGTAAGAATTGTACCAGGTTCCGGCGTGCTGTGTGGTGTATTTCGTAGAGTACTCAGTATAATGTCAACAGCGGACTTACCATTTTCATCAGGCATCCACGCTGTCTTGCAAACGTGTTCATTTTTCGTAACAAGTTCCGTTAATTGTTGCAGTAGGAACAAGGCTGTCATATTCCTCTCTTCTTCAGTGGAGTTCGATACAAAACTTGTTGCGTAATTTAAGATGCACAACAGCGGGGTTTCCTCGCGTTCGTTTCTGGTTCGACAACAAGCCACACTTTCCTGCTTGCTGTTTTCAAGTAGGAACCGAAATATTTCTGAATTGTACGCAAAATGAAGTGGTATTTCTCCCGAGTTATTCTGTTGACGTAGGTTCACCCCGAAAGACAATAATTGCAGGCCAATTTCTCTTTCTGCCACTTCAAAGCCAAGTTGTAAGCCACGAGGATTTATGGTTGATAAAGAGATGACCCACTCATGCATCGCTGTGTTTCCATCTCTGTTCGGTGTATTTGCTAATACAGTGAGCTCTCTGTGCGATAACTCTGAGGCGATAAGTTTCAGAAGGGCTGTTCTATCATTAGCAGGCCATCCACTTGGGTGAAATGTGCTCTTTCCAAATGATTCCCAATCTATATTAACACCATTTTCTTCGTTTTTACAAACGTTCGCTTCCATTCTACCGGCGATTATGTGAAGTATAGTTTGACCACTGTTATTTTTTCTCAGTGGCTCAAAACCGGCATCTAATAAGTGCTTTACCAGTGACGGTTGGTGGTCGATACTCGGTAGAGCAGCGATGAAATGTAAAGGAGTATTTCCGTGTACATCGGCGACACCATGAGTGCTAATTAATTTGCAAGCTTTCTGGATGAGAATTTGGCGATACTTTGCGACAGTGATGTTAAACGTTTCGTCCGTAAGATGTATTTTGGTTTTGTTATATTTCTCGTACGCATTAGACATACCATTTTCGTCTTCAACGATCGATACTTGGTCTTCAAAAATACGCAGTCCAGGCGACGACTCTATAAACATTTTCCAACCTTTTATTGCGTAAATGTCGAAGAAATCCATAGGTCGATTGCCAAATTCTTCCTGAAATGTTTCACTCAGTTTGCGATATTCAATTCCTTCATCATTGTTTCTTACCTTGCACACATCATAAACAATATTGTACAAAAGCTCTTGTGTTGCTTCTTGCAGAAATAAATACAAAGCTGACTCCATGATATTAAAAATGTACAAGACAAACAATACTAGTTTCGGCCGATGTCTATTCTGTGGTTTCGGTTTAAAATTAAGCGTATTGCATCCGGGCTATTCTACTGTTTTCGTGGAAGAGTGTTGTGTTTCCTGGAAACAAATCGTTGACAACTTGATCCCTCTGACCTGATCCCAAGCGTAAATAATTAAGCGGTTGTCCACTGATACAGAACAGATGTATATGGTGGCCAATCCGGCGTTGCCATAACTCATAAGAAAAAAATTAAAATATAAACTTAAAATTAATAAGTACATAAAAAAACAAAATCATTTCAACATACAATCGCAATTTGAAATTAAAAAAACAAAAATTATAGAATTATATTTTTGAAAGTTTTCAATCCTTACATGAGGAGTTTACTTCAAGCGGCCTGCATGGGGTGTTCAGGTATATTGGTATTTAGATCATTTTGCTTTTGGTATGCAGTATTTTATTGTTCAAATAGGTTGAAATATGGCTATAAAGTATCCGACATTCACCCAAGGGCCAGGATTAAGTACGTATTCGGGTAGACAGACATAGCGTGAAATTTTACTGGTATACTTGTATATTTGTCAGTATATTGAGTATATTGGTATTCTGGTAATCCCCTGGCTGGACCTGTTAATTCAACCCATCTAGCCTTGCCCAGGCTGAATCTCAACCCGGTTAACCGGGATGAGTTAGAATTTCAGTCGGTAATTCAAACCAGCAATGAGTTAGAATTTCAGTTGAAATCTCAGCCCGGGCTGAAAACTCCCAATGTAAGCAGTCCCTATGTTGGGTAATGTTTGCTCATGTTTGAAGATGTTCGATCGAATTTGACTTTATTTAAAATTTCGATTGAACATTTTGCAACATTTCACGATTACACGTGCATGATCGTTACTATCGTTGAACACATTGTTGAACTGGAGTTTGCGTGATGACCTGGTAATGCCGTATGCCAAGTCCACAGTATACGAATCCGAGTCCTGTACAGTCAAGTCCGAATCCCTTAGCAAAATTTGAAGTCCAAAATTTTCGAGTCAAATTTGAAGTCCAAAGTTTTCGAGTCAAAATCCAAAATGATAATTAAAATATAATAATTTATCATTTCAATAAAATGATAATTTAATTAAGAATCCCCAAAATTAAATTTACCAAAACGAAGTGAGATTGCTTCCAATAAGATTATAATATAGTGCTGAGAGCTAATGGTTTACAATATTTTCACAATCCACAGACTCTCAATTGTATTTTTGCAGAAGTCACGACGTGACCCTACTATAATATATCAATATCAGACAATGTCAATGAGGAACTTGATTCAATTGATGGACTCGTACAGGATTTGAGCTAATTTCCCAAGTCCAGACACCAGTCAAGTTCTTTGATATCGAGTCCAAGTCCGATGTGTTCAAGTCGATCCGAGTCATAATTAAGACTCGAGTATTGCAACACTGATCTCATGAAACTGAGCCACCGTTGTCGCTATATCTTAGGAACCGTAAATCGAAACAGTATGTAAGGGTTGTGTTAAGATAGTTTTGAATCGCTTTTTGTACACACCGCGAGAAAGGAAATAAAATTCTTTCTGAAAACGAACACGTTTTTTATATTAGGTTTGCGGTTTTGATTACGAATAGAACCACACGAGTGTTTGAAGTATATGCTAAAGTTAGATCGGTTGTTTTGTTACCATAGTGAGTCAGTTAGTCTCTTAAACATTTCTTACAAATCCTTCAAAACTCAGAATTCACCTATTCAAAACTCCTACTGACTACTGTGATCAGACAGAAACTTTAGTTGACAGTGTAAACGAGTCATAAGTTAGTGAAATATATTATATAGCATTATAGGTGATCCTATTTAAATCGCCGGAATCAGTATAAGGATTCTAATGTTTGAATCGGCAAGAAAAGAAATAGAAAGGAAATAAAATCCTTTCAAACTGAACACGTTTTTTATATCAGAATAGATTTGCGGTCTTGATTACGAATAGAACACACGAGTGTTTGAAGTATGCATGCTAGGCTAAAGTTAAGTCTGTTGTTATGTTAATACCATAGTTTTATATTGATGAACTGCCGACCGAAATGTAAACACGGCACCCAGATAATGAAAAAATAGTCAGTCGCATTATACTGACACTGCCAAGAACAACGACAAAATTCGTTGTCTCTAAGCGGTATTTGAACTCGCATCTTCGGAATCACTAGACCTCCGGAGGCTCCGGACCTAGTCGACCTAACGTACCATTGGGCTGTCGAGTCGAACCATTTTATAAGTCAATGTTTCTGTGATCACAGATTCACAGAACGGCCATTTAAGATGCAATTATGCAAAATGCAAAACAGCATTTTTATTTTAGTGGATTTATTGCTTTCCTGCGGCATAGTCTGTGACGAAATTTTCTCCGTCATTTGAAGTTATGGATATACTGAATCAATGGCCAATGGCAATAACTCGTAATCATTCCCAGAAGTCATTATGCGTCGACAAACTACATCAAGCAATGTCTGCCTTGGAAACCACCATGGCAACCACGTCAGCTGTAACCATGGCTACAGTAACATGATAACAAACTTTATAATGCACTCGAAAATGATCTTTCATTCCAAGCCGTGATTGAACGGTATGATCCCAAAGCCATCTACAAAAGAAGGAATTTAGAGTTCTAGAATCTTGCTATGAAGAAATGTATATGTCAAATTTGTTCCTGTGGGTACGTATACATTTTATCCAGTTTAAAAATGTTTCTTATATAAAATTTCATCAAGTCTTTATACTGTACACTATATGACCGGCTTATATAAACATATATTGAATTTCTAACATACCGTATCATAAATACAAGTTTATATACATATAGCTGTACAAAGTTACGTTCATTCCATCCGATTTTTCAAAAAAGTTTCAATTAGCCTGTTTGTTACATTCTGGAGCGACTGGCCAAATTTTCATGAACACTCTTTCGACATGTGGCTTCCTAATAGGATTTTCTTACTAATCTTTACAAATTATTCCTGGCGTCTGCGTCTTAAAGCTGTTTGCGTTTATACAACAAAGTTTGGCATGTTTAAACTGTTCTGGTTGTAGTTAAGCAAGTGCTATCTAGAAAGAGAAGACGGGACTTTGGTTATCTAATGATCATTACAAATCTTGAAATGAATCTGAATTCTAAATGAATTCGGATTTCGCAGCCGTAGATGTCGTAGATAGTGCTCTTCGCGCGCACAACTGGACGATGAACACAGCTGGATTGCTTGGTCTTGAGCCACAATTTTGTCAACTACAAATGGAACGGACAAATGTATAAATGAATGTATATTGCCACTCCAAATTAGACTTAGACCCGTATTCTAAAAGCTCACTCACAGTGGAGGTTCAATACTTCAATCTGAGCTTCTCATGAGTGCTGTTTTTGAATAGCTGGAGGGTGAGTACTGAGTAGTCACATAGTACGCTACGACACTAACTCTCCAGCTATTCAAAAACAGCAATGACACTCGAGAGAAGTTCAGATTGAACTTCCACTCATTGAGCGTGAGTGAGCTTTTAGAACACGGGCGTTAGTTTCCCGTCCTCGGCCCGCGTCTCCTAGAACTGGCCGTATGATTTGTCCATTATTGCTAACTCGTTTCCATTATTTGACCTTTGTGAGAGGGTCTTAATGGGGGTCTTTGGGTGTCAGTTGTCAGCTAAAATTTAAGCCAATTGTCAGTTGTCAGTGCGATATATTGCAAGCTGTCAGTAGTCAGTTACTGCAAAATGCTGACTTATAATTTTTTTCATCATTTCTCAGTAGTCAGTTAGGATATTTTGTCAGTTGTCAGTCAAAAATTCAGGCAAATGTCAGTAGTCAGTTAATTAACCCCATTCAGACCCTCTTGTGACTAAGAAGAACGAAAATTCACAGTTTTCGAATAATCTGTCGTTCAAGAAATACATATTTATAATGTAATACTTAAAAATCGAAATAAAATTGTTGACTTAACTTTTATGAAAGAGCGTGAATTGTTGTTTTTGTTCGTTTTTACTACAGTAACCGCCGAGCTAGACCCTTCCGTTACACGTTTTGATTTTCGAACGTAATAAAAGGATGAGATTGATTAATATCCTGGCTTTCATTTCTGCATACAAAAAATCCAAGACATTCCGTAGAAACGCTGAATGGATATTTAGAACTTGTATCTATTTCATGGAACGAATGGGTTGTGGAAATTTGATTATAGGGTCGGACAGGAAACTAAGTAGTCTAATTTGGAGTGGCCTAAATAACATATTTGGAACCGTGCTAAAATTTGCAAGAACACCGTGTACCATTTTAGGTATCGGGTTCCGAAACCAACCAGATTTGTAGAATTAGGTCTAATAACTCACATTTCAATTTTATTTCTACGATGAGTTCTTGAATAAACCTACTATAGAGTCGTACACACATATAAAAACACACAAGTTGTAACAAACCTGCAGCAGATTTGTAGCAATGCTGTTCCAACAACTTGTCAACAGGATGTGTTCGCACTGCTTGTTTCCAGCTTGTTCACAGGTTGTCAACAGCTTGTTGACAACTTGCTACAAGGTTGTCAAGCTCAACAGACTTGTTACAAGTTGTTCCAACAACTTTTTATCGTTCTGCAATTCAACAATTTGTCAACAAGTTGTGAGTAACAACTTGATGAAATAACAGCATTGTTACAACTTGTTGACAAGCTTGCTACAAGCCTGTTGCGAACACATCTTGTTGACAAGTTGCGAGATTTACACGTGTGTATAGTCTTAGAAACGGATGGTTAACAAAATCTTTGCTGGTTTGATAATTAGTTTGTCAACATAGACAAAAAATACGAAAAAAAATCGGTTTATGGGTTCAAAAAAAACACATTTGACATTGCGAACTTTCAAGAAGATGTTAGACATAAATTGTTCCATTGCCAATTGTGCTAATCTATAGCTATAGGCTATATAGCCTTTAATACTGCTTCTGAACAGTTCTCTGATTCTGAGTCGGATGTCCGTTTGACGGATGATCTGTATTCACGGATCGAGGTGATCAGAATCTATAGTACACATCGAGCCAAGATTCCAAGAATTACTTAATATGCTATAAGTAGATTTAAAGATTTTTAAAAATCCCACGAGAGTTTAACACAAAGGGAATGGAGGTCAAATAATGAGTTTCAATCTGTTGAAATGAAGCCAAAAAATTATTGTCCCAAACGGGAATAAACCTAGACTGGCTAGAACTAGAACAACCTCGGCGCTCTGACCACTGAACGGTGAAATGAACATAACTCGTATAACTGGGACGCTATACCTGCAACCGAAAATTTCAGTGAAGTCAAACTTGAAGGGCTGCCCCAGTCTTTTCACGCATGCGAAGATGTCAACACGACTGATGTATTCTTGAAAACAGGCTTACAATTTACATAAAAAGCTTAAATTTTTACAGTTTCGAAGCCTTATATTAATGCATTTATTGAGGTAAAAATTCGTGCATTATTTTCAGATTTTTCTTATTTTCCCCCAATAATTGTTTATTGAAAGGGCATGCATGCTTGCCCCCCGAACCTGGTCTCGTGGGAGAATTTGCGAGGTATACGCCCGTATTCTAAACGCTCACTCACACTCAATGAGTGGAGGTTCAATCTGAGCTTCCCTTGAGTGTCAATGCTGTTTTTGAATAGCTGGAGAGTTAGTGTCGTACCTTACTATGTGACTACTCACCCTCCAGCTATTAAAAAACAGCACTGACACTAAAGGGAAGCTCAGATTGAACCTCCACTCATTGAGTGTAAGTGAGCTTTTAGAATACGGCGATAGTCACGCGGATCTTGACACCAAGCTTACGGGTCGAAAGCTATGCAATAATGCATAGATATACGTCTTGTTTCCACAGACCAAGACTTGCATAAAACAAAACTATTATAACTGTATACTAAGAAATTCTTTCATTTTTTCCAGCCGTCATCGCTGCCCGCACACGTTAGGGCAACAAAACAGAGTCATCAACAAAGACGCCATAAACAAGTGCAATGTGACTGAATACAGAGGACGTTTTGATGAAGTCGCACCCAAGAGAGGTCCATTCCTGAGACCGACGGATCAAATACGGTACGAAGGTCCGACTAGCACCCAGACCACGAACGCGACGTCCTATGTCACGCATGTAGTAAAAGTCCCCAAACCAAAGGAGCCCGAGAAGTTCGTCCCCAATCCACATCGCTTCAATGCGGTCTCAGAACACCATGAACACTACAGGAAACTGAATGGCATTCCCGCTAGAATTCCGCCATATTTGAAAACCACAACCATGCGAAAACCTTCGGCAAGGGTGGAATATATTTCTACTAAACAAGATGATTTTAAGCCCTGGACTTCGCCGGCGAGAGTTCAAGCTGTTCACAGAGAACAGCCCTATCGGCCACCCAGTAAGCCTTTTCAGGAAACCTCGCTACACAGACAGGATTTCACACGTTTTTATCAACTGCCAAACCCCAGCGCAAGACAGCCGGATAAGCTGAATTTTGGGAAAGAAGTTGATTTTCAAACTACAACTCAGACTTATCATAAGGCGCTCAAGGTATGGACTAATTATCTAATTCTGAATAATTCCTAAGCAATTTTACCAATCAGAAACATGCATTTAATCACGAGGTATCCTATCCGAACACATGATGTGAAATTATTTTAATTGAAAAAGTAAGAAATGAACGAAAATTTAAATATTGTTCATCGTCGTCCAATTCACTGCAGGATTCAGCTGAAATAAGACCTACATAAATGAGCTCATAGATCGCTAATAAATAAGACCACTCTCTTTATTAATTTTAATCGTAAATACATAAAAGCATTTGGACATATTAAGACCAATCCAAGAAAGACAACAATAGCTGAACAATGGTATTTAAAGACACAGACACACATTACCACCAAGGCCGGATTTTGGTGGAAATAGTGGAGGAGGTGGAAAATAATTTAGGGAAGGTGCAGCTAGTAGCTCACGACCTCCATGTCAACAATGTGACGTGTGCATGTAGTGTACATACAGCTATTTCAATTAAGGTTGTCCACGAGCAAAGCGGAAAAGTCGGATACGAGCGCGAAAGCTGCTGGGAATCGCTTTGAAAATTCATTAATTTGTTAGCGATTCCCAGCAGTCCTTCGCGGCGCTCGTATTCGACTTTTCCGCTTTGCTCGTGGACAACCTTAATTGAAATGGCTGTATGTATCAGTGTATTAATGAATTAATTATGAGTGTCCAACCCATCTGGCAATTTTGCCCTTCATTACAATTACTACGGCAAAGTTTCTTTCAAAACATTACATTAAAGTAAAAGGATACTTGACACAGAGACGAATGGCTATATCACTGTTTCAATTTTACAGAAAAACTTTCTTACGAAGTGTAGACCCTAAGCAACCAAAAAAATGTCAAATTTTCATTTTGATCCATCATTGACAAGGGGAGGTGCATGACTTTTCAGGGGAGGTGCAAAAATTCTCAAAGGAGGCGCAAAACGATCTCGGGGGAGGTGCGCACCTCGAGAACCTCTCAAAATCCGGCCATACGTTAACACACTGATATATTTGAACAAATATTAACACGAAAAATGCATCAACAAGTTGGATTGTAGCAATGACACTTGGACTACATCTTCCGCAGGCCATACAGCCCGTAATGAGTATGCCGGTTCGCAGGTTTAAATTTGGAATTTGAGACGAAGGCTTGCGTAGCTGTAAGTTTCCGTTCGTTTCCCACCAATTTTATTTTTTTTGAAAGGCCTGCGGAGGAGGTAGACACTTGGATGTCTTCCAAGTTCGCATTCGATTGACGTCAAAGGTAGATTCAAGTTTGGAAAGGTAGTTTTGAATTGTGTTTGAAAGAGGACACGGAGAGAAAAAGAGAAAAAACATATCCTGGAACAACTAACGACATTAGAGAACAGCAGAGAACATGCCGGAACTATTAATTCAGTGATAGCAAGTTAATATGTTCCATGGGGATAGATTTTCTTTCGCAAAAAAAGTGAACATCTTATTTTCTACTTTATAGGCGTCCCCGAGAAAACCTATTGAGAGACAGCCAGAAATGGAGGCCTTGCCAAAAACAGCGTTCACAAGTACGTCTGTTTTCAAGGCTGATTTTGTTGACCACAAAGCGATCAAATCCGCCCATATGTTTAAACCGGAAAGCCATTTATTTCGAACCAATGAGACGATGGAACGACAGACTACGCAAGCTGATTCGTTCAAAGTTTGGCCAACAACATCACGTCAACGCAAAGCCCCGGATGTGTACAAGAAACCCGAAGGCGAAATCGAGATCAAGCCGATATCACGTGATTATTCAAATCACGGAGGGCTGGGAATTCCCGCCAAATCTGCACGACCTCGTACCAAGCTGCAACGCGGCCGGGAGTTTCCGTTCAACTCGACCACCAGCTATTCAATGGAATTTCAGAAACACATCAATCCGCAGAGAGCTACCTTAAGACAAAATGGACGAGATGGTAACGATATCTTTCCGAAGTCCACCGAAGGTTCCGAAGCGGTTGCGGTAACCTCCGAGTTTTTGGATAAATACAAAAGGCATCAGGCCCCCCCGGCGAGGATGTTTAAAGACAATAGTACACTTTTCAAAACATCAGCAAGTTTTGTAGATACTTCGCTCTACAAAGACCAGTTCAGGGGGGAGCGGATAGAATGTCCGACGGAAAGTTTATTACGTAATGATAAAGCTGGTTTGTTTACCTTTGATCGTGTGAACGAGGAAGGTCACAAGGTCTACGAGATTAGCCCTCGGAGATCCGAACCTCTCCGGCGGGAAGTGACAGTTGTATGAAGGCAGTAACCTTGTCCCCAGGACTTTCTGGAGGGCGCGAGGCGGGGGGAGTGACAGTGACCTCTATATGTATACCTGGAGTAAGAACTCGAGTCCAAAAAGTCCATCCAATTTTTTATTGTTTTTGTCTGCGCGATCAACACGAAGTTCCAAGGAGTATATCAAAATTTCGTATTTTGACCTCGATTTAAAAAGACAAATATTGTGGTTTATTGAACTGATAACTTGTTTAGTGATACAGTCCATTAATATGGGAACTGAAATGCAATTACTCAATTAGCTGGGACTAACTGGGACTGAAAAGATCATTGATTAAAACTGTGTACGACCGATTTTGGACATCTGCAATTTCTGCCATATTGGGTTCACTTTTCTTAGAGGCCGAATGACTGACGTTCTTGCTCCAGATATATATAGAGAGGTCGCTGGGCAGAGATATGAGATGTTATCTAGTTTAAGTAGTTTTACTTTCTATCAATTTCTTATGTGCAGATAAAGAGCTATTATTTAGAAATACGGTGAATGAAGAATTATTATAGTTAGGGGTTTAGAAATATATGTAATAAAGTATCAATATCTACAATAAGGAGTGTACTTTTATTATTGTTGCTAGTGAATAAAAAATTGGTATAATGTTTCACTATCATTAGAATTATTGTTGGAACAAGTTGCCTCAATTACAGATTTTGAGCGGCGGTCAACCGTCTTTCCTTTCTGATATGCTAGCTCTCTGCTGGCACCATTCAAATGTATTAACAGGATAATCTTTTGTATGTTACGTAACACGCGCTCAAAACTACTGAATATACTTTGCTCAAGCAGCGGCAAACAAACTTAAAAAGTATGTTTAGTGCTTTATCTGTAAAATAATGCTAAAATGAAGAGATTTTAGATGGTACGCCAAAGAGAAAATGATGTCTGAAGTACAGTAAGTTTTATTGCTGTATAAATATGGCGTCAATTTTTACAGCATCAACGATAATGTGCTTACCCAGTATATCCTGGTATTGTGCTTTCTGATGTCCGCTATAATACTACATTAGCCCTGCACCCATTACGAGATCCCGCCTCTACGGAAAAAGGCGATTACCCCGCCTTTTCCGTTCACACTGAATGAAGGTCAGACTGGAGATATTAATGAAAACCCTTCTCACAGCTTGAATTTAAAAAGGATATAAAATTTACATTAGTGCAGGATACGAAGGATTTATTAAGGGAGTTTTCCACGGATAGAAAAGTTTCCGAAAATATAATTGTTAAAAGTTGAAAATTTTCAAAAACTTTTTCCGACGAAAAATTTGTGCCGGCCAATCACATTTTACAGAATTTTCTTTCTGCGCAAAATTTTCCCGAATGGAAATGCGCCTTAAAGTGAACCCGCATGGGCCAAAAAGTTTGCCAATTTATGTGTGTTCTCAAGAAATATCACACCCGTAGGCCGTGGATGAGCCTGCGGGTTCACGTTGTATGGAACGAGATCGTGTAATCTGTCTGCAGGATTTGATACTACATTGTTAAACTAAAGTTGCCACATAATGGACCTTTCCCCTTATAACTAAAATTTTGATCTAGACAAAAATTTCATCACAGCTTGAAAGAGCATCACAAAATTAGTAATATTCCAAAGTTTCGTTGCGAAATGTTGTAAAATGCGGATAATATAGCCCTGCGAAGTTTGCAATTTTCAGTCATTTTTGTATTACAAACGGAAAATTGATGCCCCAACACCCGATTGGGCTGTCAATTTCCCATGCGTAATACAAAATGACTGAAAATTGCAAACTTCGCAAGGCTATATTATCCGCATTTTACAACATTTCGCAACGAAACTTTGGAATATTACTAATTTTGTGATGCTCTTTCAAGCTGTGATGAAATGTTGTCTAGATCAAAATTTTAGTTATAAGGGGAAAGATCCATTGTTGTCTACACTCAGAAAGTTTGCTAATGTCTGTTTGTTCCCGTGCACGATCGTAAGAAATATCATACTCGTAGATGATCTTCATTGCGCGCTTTTGGAATCGTTCCAAAGATTTGTACTCAGGTAGATTGTAGCTCGACAACTGTCTTTCTGTAGCTCAGTTGGTTAGAGCGCTGCAACGGAATCGCAGGACCGCAGTTTGGATTCCTGCCAGACGGCCAATATGTTGTTGAAATTTTCGCAACTGTTCTTTGTCCGATCTATAATAAATGTATGCAAATTACACTGCAAATTTCCATCTATAAATCTCTTCAACGGTTGGCTTGGTACTAGCGTGAGTCGCTAGGGGATGGGGGGCGAAGGTGACATGAAAAGAACGAGGGAAACGGCGAGGGCATACGCATGCTAGCTTGGAACAAAATGTGGGATGGCAAAGAATATAATCATCACCTTTTTGTAATGCAGAAAATGCCAGAAATAACACGTTGTTCTATCATTATCTTTTCCCACAGACGTGTTTGAACAAACGCGCACCGCATTGTGCGTGTTTGATTCATAATATACCCCATTGCAACTCCCACATCTGCGGAAAACAACGCCCTTTGGCCTTTTCCGTTCTGTGGCGAGGAAGAACGCAAACACACTTTTTTTGTAAGCATATGTCACCTAGTGTGGGTGACGTTTACCATGCAGATTACCAGAATGAGGTATTTACCAGAATGAGATATTTATACATTCCTCGGTCGGGATAGAAACATCTTGCTTGTTATGCCCACAAGCCATCATAGCGTTATACGTTTGGATATTTCTATTGGGGTATATATATATGCAGTACATATAGCCACAGAATGTAAAACATATCAGTGTCATATGTAAACATTGTGATCTGATATGTAAACATTGTGATCTGTAGGATTTGAACCATTCAAAATATCCATTTACACTAGATAGCTCTGTCAGTACCTGTGGTAGCCACAGAATGTAAAACATATGTCATATGTAAACATATGATCTGTAGGATTTGTAAACCATTGAAAATATCGATTTACACTAGACAGCTCTGTCAGTACCTGTGGTAGCCACAGAATGTAAAACATATGTCATATGTAAACATTGTGATCTGTAGGATTTGTAAACCATTGAAAATATCGATTTACACTAGATAGCTCTGTCAGTACCACAAAATGTAAAACACATGCCATATGTAAATATTGTGATCTGTAGGATTTGTAAACCATTGAAAATATCGATTTACACTAGATAGCTCTGTCAGTACCACAAAATGTAAAACACATGCCATATGTAAATATTGTGGTCTGAAAAAAAGTATGCAGAAATGCAGTGTGGGATACCGACTTTCGTCGAGAGCTTGCTGCTTGTATAAAATTAGTATATTATTTGTTGTTTGTGATGTTAGTTGAGTGTGCATGTACACCGGGCAAGCTGAAAAGTTTGCCTGACCATGGTGAGAATCAAACCCGCGACCTTTGGGATACTAACTAGTCCACTGCTCTACCAACTGAGCTACGAGATCTGATCTAGTCGGTTCAGCTTGCCCGATGTGGATGCACACTTAGAGTAACATCACAAATATCATATTCACCTGACATAACACCAACACACACACACACACACACACAAAATCACAAATATATTTGTGTTATTCAATTTACAAGATAAAAATGCAAGATAAAAATATTTTTAAAATTTCTTCTAAATACTGGCATATTAGCAACTTTTGATCTCCTACAATCGTACAATTATGTAATATAGGGTAGGCTTAGGTGTTATCAGTATTATCTTATAATTTGTCTGCGGCAGTTTGTTTGGAATAAATTATTATTATTATGCATTAACCACTATATGCCAGCAATTCTGCATTTCAAATGTGAATAAGCAGTTTTAAATATTTTCTAACAAAGCAATACGAATTCAATCTAATCGCCATTTTTCCCGAACAGTCTGCATACTAAATGCGCGCGTCTGGTTGTCTCGAACCTTTCCAATATTCGTTGCCAACGTGCCAAATATTCTCACGGATTTCGCTTATTCATAACATTTCCGGTGAGATCCGATTACCTTAACACTCGATGATAACTAATTCCGATGCATGGCATAGAAAAGCGCTTGTCATGCATTACTTGAGCGCAGACCAACATCGCCAGCTTGCCGGTAAGCAGCGCAAAGCGGGCTTCCAAAAACCTGACGCATTTTTTGAAGAAAGCGCAAATTTTTGGAACGAACAAAACCCGAGGTATGAATGATGTCTGCCTGATTATATCGTCTCGTTGTTATCGGTTTAATTAGCACATCATTGACTGGTTCATTGTTTATCCAACTTTTGTTGTTAAAACCACAGGTATATGTACACCAGAAAGCTTGAGGAACGGCTGTAGTATGAAATGGAATATACATCTTGTGGCTTGCCTTGGCTGCGCATTTCTGATTCAGGTATGTGTTTCTTGTTGTTGCGCATTTGCGCATAAAATGCTAATTTAGGCGAATTGAGATTTTCATTCAAATACTGTTAGATATGTTATTATAGACCACAGGGTCATATTTTTGGCTCAGATTTAAACTGATAGCGCATTATAGCCTAATGTTTTCATGCTAAGGCTTCTGTAGTATTTTTGTGGTTTGGTCGATTGTGTATTTGGAAACCTAGGTGTCTGATCTATTTTAAAAGCAGGTATATTTGCTCTGCCTTATGATGTGAGGTAGCGTGCAGACGAGCGTGACTAATTTGGTTCATTCACTTGAATGTTAAGAGCATTATTACCCAGTCCCAGTATAATGTCAAGATCATGAAAAAATAACACAGGCACCTATCATCAAATGGTAATATACACTGCTGTGTAAAAAACTGAAATCAAGGGTAGGTGTAGTCAGTGATAGGGCGGGTCCTTTTATATTAGAAATTTCTGTTTATTTTGCCACGTATGGTTCAAATAAAAATATTAACCAAAACTTGTGACGGTGTGAATGTTACTGAACACATCATACGCCCAAAGCCTTGTGAAAAATTCGTGCTCAAAGTTTAGCAAGTGACTTCAAATATCCCAGGCATTGACAGTAAAGGAAGCTATTTTAACTTAAGGGGCTGAAATCTGGGGTCGGGGGCATGTCGCCCCGAGAAAATATAAAACATCGACGCTCTGAAATACATTGAAAAAATTGCTTC
The DNA here is from genome assembly GCA_902702795.2 of Paramuricea clavata. Lineage (NCBI taxonomy): Eukaryota > Metazoa > Cnidaria > Anthozoa > Malacalcyonacea > Plexauridae > Paramuricea > Paramuricea clavata. Next base: position 30,429 of record CACRXK020001144.1, on the reverse strand, counting down.
ATAATTAGTCTGCGCGCAGTAGTTTTAATGGCTGTCATGAGGCTACTTTATAATCGGTTTTGGACTGGTTTTGGATGACTTGGTGGGGGTTACAATCGCCCAGAAAATTAAGCATCATTAAACTGTCTACCTGTATATGGAACGCTTTATCAATTAAAATCTAGAAATTCAGTTGACATTTGCATTTGTAGCCTAATGGTAGGACATTATAAAGAATATGCCAGAAACTCAAATAGTTGAAAATCTTTAAATAGGTTATCCAAGATTAAATTTTCCAAGCCGTATTAATCTTGGCTTTGGATATTAAATACGTTATAATGTGCGTATTTTGCTGTATTATCAAACCATAATTGGCAAGTAACAAATAAACGCGGGATAATCCAAAGCCACAATAATATAAACACACCAAGGCCACCTAGAAGGGACTATCATAAAACAAACATGGATTTTACTATGTTGGTCACACATCTCCCTGCCTTTATAATATTAAATATAAATTAAGTAGCATGACCTTCACAGATACATCAGTAGACCCTTTCCCAAACGTCCTGCGACTAATTATAATTATTATTCATTCAGTTTTGAAACGTTATTTATTTGCCTCCGTGTGACCGCAGGGCTTGATTGCTACACTGCACGCGTCCATTATCAGGTCCATTAAATAATATCTCCGTGGACAAATCTGCCAGCTTCACTCTGCGAAACACCACAGGCCTCCGTCCGGTACTGTTTGGTTCCAGACTGCAGAATTGGATACTTTTCAACGAGATCTCGGCTGCGCAAATGTTTGAAAATCTAAGTTGAGATGCGCAAATCATCCCAAAGTGCGCATCAAGGGGTCGTAAATGGTACAAACGTTGTTAGATACAAGTCAAAAACGGTAACTATTACGCATTTGAGGCCAGATTAAACAGTAAAACTTGTTATAAAGCACACCCCAGGTGCCCTAAGATTTCTGCTGTGGCTTCCTCCTGTAGTAACGCTTAACCAATAAACTAAAGAACTTACTGGACCTCAAGGAGGAACAGTTTAGAACTGATAAAACTGTCCAGTATACATAAATTTATTTTGGTTCTGTTTAGTTAGCATTGCTTTCTATTTTCGATTTTTCTTTTTAAAAATTCCAGAAATAGCTTATTCCGGAAGTTACTAATACTTTCATTGCTTCATGATAGCTAGGCCGGATTAGCGCGATTAACAGTCCACAATATTGATTGATATTACAGTACATGCTTTTAAGAGCCTAATATCGTTGAAAACCTCACAGCATTTGCGCAGACATTTTGACTAACCCAGCATGGGGGAAATTATTCAAATAACGTTGTAATTACGCCTGGAAGATAATCGTGCGCAATAAATGCAAATGAAGGATGTGAACATTTAGCTAATTGTTACCACTAATTAGGCTAATTACCATGACATGTTTTTAAAAATGGAACATTTGCGATTTAGATGTGTATTTTTGAACAAGTATTACTTGTTGAAAAACAAAAACCATCTCACTTATGTAAAACAGCGCCTAAAGCGTTTGGATTTGTGCACAAAAGTTACAAAACTGGTTTCTGTTAGTATATTATATTGAATTACGTTGACAATTTAAAAAAATTCTGTTGAATAGAAATTTTTCAAATCACGTAAAGGTCAGTGATTATTATTCATAATAACTTTGTTCTGGCTTTAATACGATGACGTTTACAAATGAAATTACTTTAACTGCCTCGTCCCCAGTCGCTTGCTATCAAATAATTAATTAAAAAACGAAAATTAATGGGGGCGCGCGGAAAGATGGGAAGGGGAGGAGTTGCGGAGCAATTTTTCGTCTTCCCATTTTCCTTTGCGCGCTCGTCCTTAGTTGCGGGCGTGCGCCTAAAGGCGTGTGTCTTTATCGGGCTTGCAGTGCACGCGCTGATCTATATATTACTGATATTTAAATTTGTCTATATAGAGGAGCCTGCGGAGGAGGCAGTTACTTTAAAGCCAAAATATCCGCCATCTTGAAACGTCGTTGTTGCCATAGCAATGGCAATTGCGTAACTTTTGTGAAAAAATTAGTAAACTCTTTAGATGTTGTAAGATACTTTTTGTTTTCCAACAAGTAAAAATTGTCCAAAAATGCGGTTCTGAATCGTGAATTTTCCATTTTTTTTAAAACTGTGTTGAGCCACCTTAAGTTAAAACATAGTTGGAACCATATGGTTGGAACACTCATCAAACCAGGGCCGTACCCAGCGGGAGGGGGGGGGGGCAAGGGGGGGGCAACTGCCCCCCAGAGAAAACTATATTTACGATTTTTAGAATGACATTATTAATTCGGGTATTTGGGACTTTTTTCGGCATATTTATAGGCCTTACTGACCCCCCTGACACGGTCCTGCATCAAACCTTTAGTTTGTTAATCTAGAGACACTGACTTGAAATGTCCCCTGTGACAAGTCTTATCAGGCCTCATTTTGACGTTTGAATCCAATCTGGTACCCAGACTGCTGACTTGATGTTTTTAATTCATTTTTTTCAGGTTGTCTTACCGAGTACTATAAAAAAAATCGGTAAGTAAATTAGCTTTTGTGCCTGTTTTCCCAATTAAAATTTGCCGCCTTGTCTTAGCCTGCCCAAACTAAGAAACATTGTTTATAGGAAACATTTGAAAATTTTGATATCTTCTCGAAAGTTTCTCTTGCCTAGCTTGTGCACATGATACCATTCGCCCTCTCTTTCTTGAGTGCTGCAAAAAAAACGCGTCTACACACTTAAAAACGTACAAGTTGTAACAAACCTGCAGCAGACTTGTAGCAATGCTATTCCAACAACTTGTCAACAGCATGTGTTCACACTGCTTGTTCCCAGCTTATTTCAAGTTGTTACAAGCATAGGCGTACCGGGCGGGGGTTTTTGGGCAGTCGGGCAATATTCGATTAACAGTCGGGCAATTTTGGTTTGTTATAAAAATAAATGGGACAAATTCTGTCAATTTTGTGGCGAATGTAGTGTTTTTTGGAAAATTTGTGTGATGTTCCGAAAAATTTTGGTATGTACGGAAAATTTTTTTGACCCCTAAAATGGTACACTGACCGAAATTTTTTTGGCCGGTACGCCCATGGTTACAAGGTTGTTGAGCTCGACAGACTTGTTCCAACAACTTGTTCTCGTCCTGCAATTCAACAATTTGTCAACAAGTTGTGAGTGACAGCCTTGTAGCAACTTGATAAAACAACAGCATTGTTACAACTTGTTGACAAGCTTGCCACAAGCCTGTTGCAAACACATCTTGTTGACAAGTTGTGAGATTTTTATGTGTGTAGAACAGGGGCAATTCACAAACTTCTCAACAAGATTTGTTTGCAACAGGCTTCTAGCAAGCTTGTCTACAAGTTGTAGCAATGATGGTGTTTTATCCAGTTGCTATAAGGTTGTTACTCTCAACTCGTTGACAAATTGTAGAATTGCAGGACGATAACAAGTTGTTGGAATAACTTGTAACAAGTCTGTTGAGCTCAACAACCTTGTAGCAAATTGTTACAACAGACTTATTACAAGTTGTTCCAACATGTTGTTATCGTCCTGCAATTCAACAATTTGTCAACAAGTTGTGAGTGACAACTTTGTAGCAACTTGATAAAATAAAAACATTGTTACAACTTGTTCACAAGCTTGCTACAAGCCTGTTGCGAACACATCTTGTTGACAAGTTGTGAGATTTTTACGTGTCTCAGTCTGTGCGCAGGCTACCATTTGCCCACTCTTGAAGACATTGTTGTCTGTGGATGAAACATCTATGACAAACTAGTCCAAGTTAAACATTTCATGTGTTTTTATTCCAATTTTTTTAGTAGACGAATCGATGCCTTACATCGCAATCGGGGAACACCACTGGAGACAAACGCGTTGCTCAGAACCAATTTCCCTTTTCGTGGGCGACAATGCAACCTTGTATTGTAACACAAGCGTCACATTAGTTTGCGATGCAGGCGGAGATCCAGCTCCCAGAATATCGTGGTTTTTGAATGGCAAAAGAATTGAGAAAAGTTACGAGAATCTTGGCTTGTTGATACTGAATAATTCACTTGTATTGCGGAATGTTTCGGTTCAGTCCGGGCTGTATACGTGCGTTGCTAGTAATGCTAACGGAACGACTAATGCTACCACGATTATCAACTTTATAGGTACGCTTGTGTATGTGTTTTCAAAAAGAAATGATTTTGAGAACCGGTCATTATTTATGACGGGGTGTGGCACCGAAGAGAAAAGGGTTGGGTAAACAAAATTTGGAGTGAGCAAAAGGTTGGGTAAATGAAAAACAAAACAACCCCAGGATTGAGTAATAGAAATTTATGTACTATATTTAAAACATGAGCAGTAGTGTTTTGTCAGATATAAAGATACGCGAGTATCTTTAGGTCTGTTAAAACATGCACTGCGAATGTTTTAAACTGCTTCAAAAACAATCGATCCAGTAAGTTCATTGGCGAAGTAACTTTCAAAAAATACGTTGGGTAAGTGGAGAAAGTCAAAGTTAAAATTTAGTTCATGTAAATCAAGGGAAATCTCTATCACATATAAAGATACGACACGCTTATGATTTTTCTTTGTGCTTTCCTCATGAATTATTAATGCCTTTTTGAATGTAATTTCCAAAGCATGACTCACTCAATTATTGAAGACTAATAAGCAATGTTAACAGTCGTATGTCAATACAGTATGTAAATCAATCAGAGTCACTATCTTGATCATTTTCTGATTTGTCAGGAGGCAAATGGTGTCTCCAAAGAAAGTACATGTGCAGACAACATGAAACTTTAGACTGCAGAAAATTGCACAAGCATTATTAAACTCATATCACAGAAGTGATAAAGGACATGTGTGACAATGATATTCTTTTGTAACGTTTTTAGCCAGGAGTGGGTGCTTATTTTTTACTTGATATTTGAGGTTGGGTAAAAAATGGTTTTTTTCTACTTTTTAATAGTTTTTGGATTAGCAAATCTTTCACCAAGAAAACATTTCTCTTCGGTGCCACCCCCCGCCATAAATTATGCACATTATTCAATCCGTAATCTGGATTCAATACTTTTCCTTATTAGATCCTCAACAACCGAAGATATTTTCAGATTTCAAAACCGAAGTATTCACTGACAACTACAAGATTTTACCAGTTACAGTTGGTAGCAATGTGACAGCCTACGGGAAATCTTTGCTGATGTTAGTCTGCAATGTGAGTGGTACCCCGAAGCCGCAAATTGAGTGGAGAAAAGGAAACGGGAAGATAGAAAGAAAATATATTAAACGAGATAACCTACTTCTTCCACATAATGTCGCATTGTCTGGGAAATATTTTTGTAAGGCGAGGAACTTTGCTGGTCAAACACAATTGGCATCTGACATTAAGTTCATAGGTAAGGCTGCACTCTAAAACACCTGGTTAAAATTTCCTTTTTAATTTAAAGATGTCGACAAGTTGTGTTCGCATTGCTTGTTCCCAGTTGTTGTATCAAATTTGGAACAAGCTGTTAAAAAAGCTGTTAAATTTAAGCTAAAAAATTAGCTGTTAAATTTGAAACAAGCTTGAAACAAGTCTGATACAGTCATGATATAACAAGAATGTAACACGGTTGACGACACAAGGTTGTAACAATATTGTTATGTCATGACTGTATCGGACTTTGCAGTAATAAATTTACGTGGTGTTTCCACAAACAAAAACAATTGTATTTTATCGCCATGCAAACATTCAAAGAACTTATGTATCGGACTTGTTGGAACAACTTTGAAACAAGTCTGATAATGATATCAAGCTTGTTACAAGTTTGTTACTAGCTTGTTCCAAACTTGTTGACCACTTGGGATAAGCAGTGCGAACATAACTTGTTGACAGCTTGTTGACAGACTCGCTACAAGATGGTATGAGATTGTTGCGTGTGTATGATAATGCAGATAATTAACGAACGTATTTGTTTCCTTGTACACAGAACCAGTCCTTCCAATGATCGTATCCTCAAGAAAGAAACTCTCAGCCATACACGGAGAAAACCAAGTTTCTCTCAAAGTGGGCGGTGACATAACAACCATAGCCGGGACCGAGGTCATTATTAAATGCCGTGCCAGTGGTGTCCCAGATCCGACGGTCACGTGGTATCACAATGGTCAGGTCTGTCCTGAGAGTTATCTCAGTTCTTATGGATATGCAATTTCGTTTCATGACAAAGCTATCGAGCCCAGTGCAAGTGGCAATTACACATGTGAGGCAAGCAGCGCATTTGGTAGTGTCTCGGTGACGTCATCTGTTGAAGTTATAGGTGGGTGGATGATCATGTAAGGGGCGGACTGTTAGAAAAGTGATGCGGGGTGGGGGTTGGAGGTGGGGGCCTAGGTGATGGAATTTTCAGTCGAATTTTTTTCGTCCGTACTCCCGGGCTGATAAAGAAGGCGTTAGAAATCAGTAGAATGTGACGTTAAACTGTTCAACTGAACTTAACAACTTTAATGATTTTTTTACAGCTTTGCAGTAATAAATTTACGTGGTCTTTCCACAAACAATAGTATTATATGTTTTATCGCCATGCAAACCTACAAAGAACGAATTTCAAACAGTTTTCTAAAGCCGGTTACAGACGAGCAAGTTTTCTATCATGACAAGTTGTGACAAGTTTTATTTGTGACAAGTTTTATGTGACAAGTTTTATTTGCCAACTAGTGCACGTGTGCACATGCAACAAATTTTAAATGACAAGTTTTCATATGACAAGTTTTATTTACTGGTGTGAACGTGTCAACAAGTTTACTTTGACAATTTATTAGCAGCCAGCTCGCCAATCACATCAAATGCTCAGATTACTTTGACAAGTTCAGTTTGTTGACCCATATAGAAGAACAAACTTTTTTCTATGACAAGTGCACTTGTTTAAAAGCTAGCATGCTAGGTATTGAACAAGTGCACTTGTCATAGAAAAAAATGTCAAAGTTGCGCATACAGACGAGCAAATAAAACTTGCCACATAAAAACTTGTCATAGAAAACTTACTCGTCTGTGACCGACAGAATCATTTTCGCTGCGTGCATGGTAGTATCCAGTCACCTCTCACCAACTCTCATGCCAACTCTTGTTCTCAACTGTCATCCTCGCTTTATATTCGACTTACGAAATTCAACAATACTCTGTTTATTCAGAACCGGTAATGCCATATATAAACGGTTCATCAGAGGACATCGTATCCTACGATATGTCATTCCCAATAGCCAAGCAAATTGGAGGAAGTATAAAGACACTTGTCGGAGCCTCGTTTTGGCTCGAATGCAACGCGGGTGGTATCCCCCGGCCTAAGCTCACGTGGAAAAAGGATAACCTGCCTATCCATTCAAGTAAAAGAATCAAAGTGTCGGAGAAGAAGGTGGAAGTACTGGGGACGATGATGTCTGATACTGGATGGTATTCGTGTATTGCTGCAAACGGCGCGGGGACTGTGACAAAGTCGACGTTTGTACAACTGCTTGGTAAGATTTGTAATATTTCACTCTTACACACGCAAGAATCTTACATTTTGTAGCAAGTCTGCCAACAAGTCGTCAACAGGTTGTGGTTCGCACTGCTTGTCCCAAGTTGTCAACAAGTTTGGAGCAAGGTGTTAACAACATGCGACAAGCTTGATTGCACCATCAGGCTTGTTGCAAGGTTGTTCTAACAAGTCTGACACAGTCATGATATAACAGTATTGTGTCGTCGACCTTGTGTCGTCAACCTTGTAACAATAGGGCCATTTATACGGGACAAAATAAGACGCGACTTACATAAGACGCGTCTTATATAAGCGGAGTTATCGCATAAATGGTTCTCTACGGCTTTAGTCTTATTTATTTGCTATAGCTATAATGTTGTTCGGTTGTTTTTGTTTTAATATGCAAGGCTAATAATTTTACGTTGTTTCAAGTTTCTGGCATGTGTAGTTAGGCTTTTTTGTCCAAAATTTCTTATTTAAGACGCGACTTAAATAAGAACAACTAAAAGTCCTGTTCTTATTTAAGTCGCGTCTTATCCAAGACGCGTCTTACATTAGAATTTTGTACCTTTTATACGACAAACTCGCGTCTTACTTAAGTCGCGTCTTATGTAAGTCGCGTCTTATTTTGTCCCGTATAAATGGTCCTATTCTTACTATATCATGACTCAAATCATTTCAAACTCAACAAAATCTTCAATATTTGATTAATTCCAATCCATCTTCTTCAAAGGAAGATGTCAACTTGTTTGCCTCAAAAGTAGAAGATTTAATTATGCATGCTGCTAAAAAATCCATGAAAATCAAAAAGAACAAATACA